>JAODAL010083904.1:0-11093 GCA_025379985.1 Phyllomedusa bahiana
AGAGGAAAACCGGTGGGACAGGGGCGGGTTTGGAGGACGGGTGAGGGCCGCTGACCCGCTCCCAGGCCATGCCAACTACGGGTTGTGTCTGACGTTCCCACCAACTCTTGGCTGGGGTTGTCAGATGTCATCTGGGAGGAAGTGGATGACCTAGTCAACCAATCAAGAACCCTTGGGTTGCTAGTCAGCACACGGCCGCTAGATGACAGTGGCAGTTGTGGCCTCACCGAGTGACCCCTGCTGCTACGTCCCTTTGCTGTGCTGCGACCTGGGCCTGGAATGTTTGTGCCTCTGCCACTCGCAGGTGCAGAGCCTGCCACCTCTCTGTCTGACATACTGTTTGTTCTAAAATGTACAGACACTGTTTGATGAAGATATCTGTATATGATAAATACACACCCTGTATTTGACTCTAAATGAACCCACTAAGAAGCTTGGGTAACCCTTGGATATAAATTGCGCTCCACAAATGGGCAGGAAAAATTGACTTGTATGTGCCGTTTAAAAACTCTGTATATTTTACTGAATATAAAAGCACAAATAGGCTTAATTAACCTTCGGATATGAACTATGCTACAGAATTTCTTCTGTGGCGGTGAAAAACAAAGTTTCTTTTACTGAGTACAACTGCAGAACAATGCTTAATTAACCCCTGGATGAAGTGGTTTTTGTATTGTAAAAAGCTGTTTCTTTAAATGAATACAACAGGATCAGGCTTAGATCCCCCTTGGATAGCATTAAAATGTATATGCAGCTGCAGTGGACGCACACTGGACTTCAGATCCAATACCCCACAAATTCAGTAATAGAACGTTAAGAGAAGCAGTCTCTGAGACAAGCTGAGACACCCCCCAAAAATCGCTGTATAAAAATCAGTTCTTCAGTAAGAGCTATCACAAGCAGCCGCAGCAGCACCTTCCCTGATCAGTACAGTGAGAGGAGTGTGAGCTCCCAGCATCGCGCCCGGACTTATTCTGGGTCACAGAATCCCGCCGGTCTCTGATTGGCTTCATTTCTGCACATGTCATGCAGGCTATGCCCTTCTTCCTCCCAGAGTGCTTTGCCCCATGTAGCGCCATGTGCTCGCAGCCATTTTAGCAATCAAAAGCACACTTCGTTCACCCGAAGTACCCCAAACTTCGACTTCATTCAGAACCGAAGTTTTCCTGAAATTCTAAACGAATTCCACTTCTTTAGAATCAATTCGCCCATCTCTAATTGTAGGGGTTAAAAGTGAAAAATTATTGTTCCTTGAACTCCTTTCTCCGGTTTAACTCCATAGTTTAACCCTTTCCTGACATGGGATGTACCAGTACATCTTAGCAGGAAGTGCCTTGCTGTAAACAGATGTAACGGTATGTCCTGCACATCGTGCTGTTTCACAGACGAGCCCCACATGATTGCAACATGGGACCAGTAAAAAAAAGTAAAACACAAGCAAGAAAAATATAATCAAACCATGTACACCGCCCTTTTCCCCTTTACAAATGCCAATCACCCGAAGATAAAAAATAAATACTCATATTTGGGATCGTGGTGTGCGTAATGACCTACCCTACAAATATATCACATTAATTTAAAAAGAAAAAGTCACAGAATTGCGATTTTCGTTCATCCGGCAGCACATAAAATGGAATAGAAAGCGATCAAAAACTCTTATAAATGCCAAATTGGTGAAATTAAAATTTCAGTTCTTCCCACAAAAAAAGTCCTAAGCCAACTCTGTAGACAGAAATATAAAAAAGTTATGGCTCTCAGAAAAAAGTGATACATAAGTATTGTTTTACACAATAAAAACACTTTTTTAAAAGCGCTTCAACATGAAAAAAACTATATAAATTGGGTATCGCTATAATCGTCTCAACTCAGGGAGAAAAATTTACTTATCACGTATACTGTACGGTGAGCCCTGTTAAAAATACAAATGAAAAACACTACTAGGATTGCAGTATTTTCTTCACCTTGCCTTCCAAATAACGGATTTGAAACCGATCAAAAAGCCTTGTCCCCCTACAAATAATACCAATAATAACGTCAACTCATCTCACAATAAACAAATCCCTACACAGCTCTGTACATAGAAAATTTATGTTATGGCTATCAGACTATGGTGATGCAAAAACGTGTTTTTCTTTTTGAATAAAAGTGTTTTTATAGTTTTAAAGCAGTAAAACATAAAAAATATACACATTAGGTATCGTTGTAATCATATCGACCTGCTGAGTAATACTAACATGTCATTTATACCGCACGGTGACCGCTGTAAAAAATAAAAATAAAAAACACTACCAGGAATACTGTATTTTGTTCAAAATGCCTCACAAAAACCTTAATAAAAAGTGATCAAAGGGTCGTATGCACTTCATGGTACCAATAAAAATGTCAACTCATAATTAGCAAGCAGACTATGGCGACATAAAAAGGCAATTTTTAATAAAAACATTTCTATTGTGTAAAAGTAATAAAACATAAAAACTATATAAAATGTATTTTCTTGTATTGTACCAACCCAAATAGTAAAATTATTATGTAATTTATTCCGCACGGTGAACGCTGTAAAATTGAAGCCCAAGAAACAATGGTGGAACTGTTCCCTCCCTTCATTTTCATGGCCCAATACTAGAGAAACTATGGAACAACTGTGCGCCAAAATGCACAATATACCCCTAGATGATATCCGTGAGGGGTGTTGAATCCAAAACTGGGTGACTCCTGGAAGGTTTCACCTGTTCTGGTACTTTAGGGGCTTTGCAAATGCTACATAGCATCCACCAAAATCTGTGTTCCAAAAGCCAAATAGCGCTCCCTCCCTCGTACACCCTGCACATGTGCCCAAACCGCAATTTACATCCTTATATAGGGTACTACCGAACTTGGAAGAAATTGCTTAATTGATTGCTTTTTTCCCAGGATTCTTTGTAAAAATGAAAAATTTTCAGCTAAAATTGCAGATTGTTGGAAAAAAATATTTTTTTCATTTTCATAGCCTAACGATAAAAAAAAATGTGAAACACCTGTGGGATTGATATACTGACTGCACCCCAAAATATACTCCTTAAAGGGCATAGTTTCCAATATGGGTTATTTTTAGCGGTGTTTATCAAGTTTTATCACCTTAAGGTCTCCGCAAATCTGCAATGGCACATACATAAAATCGTATTGAAAATGAGACCCCAAAGTCCAGTAGGTGCTTCTCCTATTCTGGTGCTTGTGGTTGAGCCAAATAGCGCACTAGGGCCACTTATGGGATATCTCTAAAAATGGCAGAATCTGGGGAATTAATATTAAGTTTAGAGATGGGCGAATTGATTCTAACGAAGTGGAATTCGTTTAGAATTTCAGGAAAACTTTGATTCTGAACGAAGTTGAGGTTTGGGATGATTCGCGGGAACTTAGCTTGTTTTTAATTGATTAAATGGCTGCGAGCACATGGCATTACATGGGGCAAAGAAGTCTGGGAGGAAGAAAGGCGTAGCCTACATGACATGTGCGGAGATGAAGCCAATCAGAGACCGGCGGGATTCTGTGACGTCACCGCACTATATAAGTCCGGGCGTGACGCTGCAAGCTCATACTGCTCTCACTGTGCTGTGTAGGGAAGGTGCTGCCGCTGCTGCTTATGATATCTCGTACTAAAGAACTCCCTTTTATACAGCGATTTTTTGGGGGTGTCACAGCTTGTCTCAGAGACTGCTTCTCTTACTCTCTAATTCTGATTTTGTGGGGTATTGGAACTGAAGTCCAGTGTGCGTCCAATTCAGCTGCATATACATTTTAATGCTATCTGCTCAGTTCTTGAGCACATTGAATATCCAAGGGATATCTAAGCCTGTTGCTGTTGTATTCAGTTAGAGAAACAGCGTTTTTACAATCCAAATACCACTTAATTTTTGGTTGCTCATTTATTTTGCGCAATTTAGATCCAGAGGTTCTGCTGTTGTGGTCACTAAAAGAAACGTTCTTTTTCACCGCCAAAGAAGAAATTTTGCCTGTAGCATAATTCACATCCGAAGGTTAATTACAAGTTTTTCTGTTGTGTTCCGTAAAATACACGCCGTTTTAACAGCTACAAAGCGGGTAATTGTTGGCAGCACATTTCTTTTGCGCAATTTACATTCAAGGGTTAACTAAGTATTTTTCTGCAGTTGTAATCAGTAAAATAAACGTTCTTTTTCACCGCCAAAGAAGAAATTTTGGCTGTAGCATAATTCATATCCGAAGGTTAATTCCGAGTTTTTCTATTGTTGTGCTCCGTAAAATACATACTGTTTTAACACGCTACAAAGCTGGTAATTGTTGGCAGCATATTTATTTTGCGCAATTTACAAGGGTTAACTAAGTATTTTTCCGCAGTTGTCTTCAGTAAAAAAAAAAGTTTTTCACCACCAACGAAGAAATTCTGAAGCATAATTCATATCCGAAGGTTAATTAAGCCTGTTTGTGCTTTTATATTCAGTAAAATACACAGTGTTTTTAAACGGCACATACAAGTAAATTTTTCCTGGCAATTTGTGGAGCGCAATTTATATCCAATGGTTACCCAAGCTTGTTACTGGGTTCATTTGGAGTCAAATACAGGGTGTGTATTTATCATATACAGATATCTTTCATCAAACAGAGCCCTGCACATTTTAGATCAAACAGTATGTCAGAGAGAGAGGTGGCGGGCCCTCTTCACCTGCGAGTGGCAGTGGCACAAACATTCCTGGAGCAGGCCCAGGTCGCAACACAGCAAGGGGACGTCACAGCAGGGGTCACTCAGTGAGGCCAGAACTGCCGGCCGTGTGTTGTTCAGCAATCCAATGGTTCTTGATTGGTTGACTAGGTCATCCACTTCCTCCCAGATGACATCTGACAACCCCAGCCAAAAGTCGGTGGGAACGTCAACACAACCCTTAGTTGGTAGGGCCCGAAAGTGGGTCAGCGGCCCTCACCTGTCCTCAACCCACCCCCTGTCCCATCCGGTTCCTCAGGCAGAGATCTACTATGTGGTCTGGGCTCAGCGCCACTATACAGCGGGGATAAAACAATTGAGGAGGGCAGTCAGCAGCTACTTGGCAGACGAAGAAATGGGGCTAATATCCCGTTTCTTGCAGTGGGCGGCAAAGTATAGATGTGGAGAGCGGCATGGGAGGTCATGTTGTGAGGGGTCAGCCTCTACATCCCAAAGACCAGTGATGAGGACAGCAGTGACGATAAAACACAAATCGATGATTATGTAGTCGACCGCACTGGGGAGCCGGGTGAAGCACGGGCTTCATCATCGTCAGGAAAAGAGGACGTCAGCTTGCGCATCAGGCAGAGGGGCAGCCAGCAAGTGGGTTGTGTGGCCGTGAGTCAGGGGGGGTAGCAGCAGTGTGAGGTCAGGAGCCAATTTGGCCAGGGGGTAACAACCCGCTGCGCAGGTCCAAGAAAGTACCCAGAAACGGGGGCTCAGTGAGGAAAGCGGCGGTAGTAGGTCACCGTGGGGAGAGTTGGCTGTAAAATCCGATACTCGGCGGTGTGGCCGTTCTTTGCTAAGACACCGGAGGAGCCGAATATGGGTATATGTAGAATCTGTGGGCAGAAAGTGAAGCGTGGCCAGGGAGCGAACGTTGACACCCCCGGCCCTGCGTCAACACCTGCAGCGTCACCATCCGGGGGGCCTGGGAGAAACGTGGCTCAGATGTGGTGGTCCATCCAGCCGCCGCAGCAACAGCAGCAGCGCTCAGTGGCACGCATGCCATTGCAGCCAGTCAAAGGGTCCACCAAACCCCTGCAGAAGGGTGCGTTTCTCTTTGCCATCATCTCTCGTCCAGATGCACTCTGCCACCCCAGTTAGAAGATTCCCCTGGACTACTGGGCGGCCAAACTGGGTGTGTGGCCGCAACTTGCTGAGTTTGCAGTGGAGAAGCTGTCCTGCCCGGCCAGTAGTTTGGCATCAGAGCGGATGTTCAGTGCGGTGGGGGCTATCGTTACCCCAAGGAGAACCCGCTTGTCCATGGGAAATGTGGAACGACTGACCCTTTTTCAAGATAATCAACGTGGATCGGCCAGGATTTCCACACACCAATGCCTTAGGCGTCAGATTACTTTTAGCCATGACGCCTCACCCAACTTTGAGAAATGAGTCTGGATTCAAACTACCTGCCTCAGCCACTATTCTGATGCCGCCACCCGTCTGATGCCACACATCTGCTGACAGTTTCTCCATCTTCCACCAATCATCTTTACCAGGGACTGGTATTGCCACCCACCTCCACACTGTCATTGTGCCACTCTATGACCTCATGCTGCTGCTGCTGTTGTTGCTACTGTGGTCACCTCTACACCCTGTCATTGTGCCACTCTCTGACCTCATGCTGCTGCTGCTGCTGTTGCTGCTGCTGCGGTCACCTCCACACCCTGTCATTGTGCCACTCTCTGACCTCATGCTGCTGCTGCCGTCACCTCCACTCTCTATCATTGTTCCACTCTGTGGCCTATTCCTGTTTTTGCCACCTCCAGAATGTGATTGTGCCACTGTCTGACCTCATGCTGCTGCTGTGGCTGCTGCCGTGACCTACACACTGTTTCATTTAGCCACTTTGTGGCCTACTCCTGTTTTTGCCACCTCCAGAATGTCATTGTGCCACTGTCTGACCTAATGCTGCTGCTGCCGTCACCTCCACTCTCTGTCATTGCGCCACTCTGTGGCCTACTCCTGTTTTTAGCCACCTCCAGAATGTCATTGTGCCACTGTCTGACCTCATGCGCTGCGTGGCTGCTGCCGTGACCTACACACTGTGTCATTGTCCCACTCTGTGGCTTACTCCTGTTTTTGCCACCTTCAGAATGTCATTGTGTCACTCACTGACCGCATGCTGCTGTGGCTGCTGCAGTCACCTCCACACTCTGTCACTGATGTTGCCACCTGAGCCCTCAGCTTGTTTTTTTCCAGCTGTCGCTGCCATGACTTTATCAAGATACATTCCCGCCTCATTTTTTTGGTCAGTTTTGCCCTCTTAAGTGCCAGGGAATTTTATAGGAAGCGATTCTAAGAGCGGCGGCAGTCATATGGGGTGTCAATAAAACACAACATTGTAAGAAGACCAAACCAAGCTACCTCTGCATATTAAAGCATGGAACAACGTTCTACAGCACCCTACAGGCTCTGTGCAGCCTGGAAATAGCTGTTTTTTAACGCGATTCATCCCGAACTAATTCGGACCGAAACGAATTTTGTTGGAAAATTCTGCGAAGTCGGCAAATCGCATTTTTGAGAATTTCGCCCATCTCTAATTAACTTGCATTTCCCTGGTTACATCTATCTTGTGAATAATGGATAAAAATTTAAAATCTGGAAAAAAAAGTGCAATTTTGCCTTCGGTTTGCTTTAATTCATGTGAAATACCTAATGGGTTATCAAAGTTCCTAAACACTGTTGCAAATATTTAAGGGGTGTAGTTTCTTAGATGTAGTCATTTATGGGGGTATCTACCATACAGGCCAATCAAAGTCACGTCAGAACTGGACTGGTCTCTTAAAAAATGTATATTGCAAATTTTCTTGAAAATGTGAACATTACTACTAAATTTCTAAGCCCCCTAAAGTTGTAAAAAAATTAAAAGACATTTAAAAAATGATGCCAACCTACAGTGGACATAGGGTAGATGCTAGTTATAAACTATTTTGAATTGACTATCTATCTGTCTTACACGCAGAAATTTTTGTAGTTTGAAAATGGCAAATGTTTCAAATTTCTCATGATATTTTTAACAAATAAACAAGGATTGTTTGGACTAAAATTTCTTACTAACCGAAAGCACAATGTGTCACGAGCTTGGTGAAGGGAAGCCAACAGTTCTTATGTGTCAGTGATTACTGACCTGTTAGCATAAGGGGTTCAGTCCGCTTTATCTGGGCCGGCTTTTCTGGAGTGGTCAAAGAGTCGGGTGGGTGGCCACTCCCACGCACCAGGTGAGGCTGGTGTCCGGCCTATAAAGCCTGCAGGCCTGTCATGGATGCTGGTGTTTGCTGGAGCCATAATGTGAGTAACACATGCTACTTGTGTTTGCAACTTTGCCCAGGGTCACTTAATGTGTCCCTGGTATAGTTAGGCCTGTCTTTGTGTATAGTTAGTGAGAGAAGGGGAACATCTCTCCTTATGGAGAGCACCAGTTAAGGTGTGTAGTGTTTTGATTGCCTTTTAGCCCACTACTAAGCATCTGCATATCACAAGGCATTATGGGAAAGAAGCTGGAAAGCTCACTGCGCCCTCTAAAGGTTGTAACAAATCCTCAATTTACTCAGAAGTAAATTAAGGATTTGTTACAACCTTTAGAGGGCGCAGTGAGCTTTCCAGCTCCTTTCCCATAATGCCTTGAGCTATGCAGGTGCTGGGTAGTGGGCTAAATGTCAAAACACAACACTACACACGTTAAGGGGTGCTCTGCATCAGGAGTGATGTTCCCCTTCTCTCAGCCACTCATTGCCTCCCACCAGTCAAGCCAATATCGCTCTGATCTACACTGATGAGGGGCAAAACCCGAAACGGCGTATGTAGATGAGCAATATTGGCTTGACAATTATTCCTTTTTGCTTCTCAAAGATTCAGTGAATCAGAAGTAAATTGAGGATTTGTTACAACCTATAGAGGACGCAGTGAGCTTTCCAGCTCCTTTCCCATAATGCCTTGTGATGTATAGTTAGTGGTCAGCCGAGCAGGTTTTGTTTTACATTTTATGCCTGAAGTTAAGGCCGTGTTTGCTTTGATTTGCCATTTAAATAAACCCAGGCACAGCCTGGACTTGAACTTTACTCAGTATGTCACTGTCCTCTGTCTGTGGAAGCCCCGCCTGCTCCCTGCTCTGGGGCGCTGGACACATGTTAAAAAAATTTGGTTTCTTGAAGACTGGGATAAAGTCAGAAAACTTATAATATTTTGCTTAATCATTGATGTTAAGGGTATTGCACCTTAAAAGAGAACTGTGGTTATTCCTAAACATTTCCCTTTTATAGTAATATTTATGTTCCCTGTGAAATAACAATTCTGGAGCATCTTCTCTTATAACACTACCTTGTTTGGTTCCCCTGTTATTTCTTCCAGAGGTTCACTACCAATCTGTCAGTTGGGTGTTACCTGTTGGGGCATTGTCACTGCACAGTGTGGCATTGTCCAATCAGTGCTGATAGTTCGTGCAGGGACACCCCTCTCAAAACTGAAACATCAAGCTGCCTAGGTAGTGCAATTCATTTCTATGAGACACAGCAGAGGAACAGAACAACACACAGTTATAAGAGAAGATGGTTATACAATTATTTACTACTTGTCATAAAATGTCACAGGGTCTCTTTAGATACAAACAAGTTTTTCATTTCCTTCATTCCTTTGATGTATTAGATGTTTTATTCTTGATAAGTGCTTCAATATCTTAGGAGCTCTGAGACACCGTTTTAACGCAGAGGTAGCTATATTCATTAGATATTTAGGGCCACATGTATGAATCCCACCGGGTCGGGGCGCACCTTTCCGCCAGTTTTCCGGCGGAATCTGCGCCTGATTTATGTCGGGACGGGGCGCCCCCTCATACATAGCATGAAAAAGTCCGCCGTACTTCGCCAGTGTTTTAGGCGCAGTGCGGGTCCGAGCGCAGTGCGGGCCTGCCGCCTAGGATTCGGCGCCGGAGGTAGTGCGGTCATACATGCGGGAAAAGTCCGCCGCGCCTGGCCATGTGTGTGGGGCGCAGTGCGGGACCGAGGCGCCCCCAGCGGGGCTGCACCTATGAATTCGCCGCCGGAGGTACCCGCACTCATACATCCCGGAGAAAAGTTCCCTGCGCCTCGCCAGTGGGGTGGGGGGCACAATGCGGGGACAAGGGCGCAGTGCGGGACTTAGGCGCTGTGCGGGACTGCGCCGAAAAACAGTTCCGATACGAGACAGGCTGAAACAGCGAGAAATCATTCCACATGTCGGTGTGGAGTATGAATCAAAAATCGCCTTTATAAAGGCGTTCAACATTCTCAGGAAAAAAAGCTGAAACCCTCAAAAATAAAAAAAATACATAAAACAAAATCACTTTCCAATATCCTAATTCAAGAATTAGGATATGGAAATTGCCCGGAAATACAGTAATTCAAATTCTGAAAGCTATTCTGATTGGTCGGGATAAACCGGCCAATCAGAATAGGAGCGACAAACTGAAAAACATTAAAGCCTATGGGGAAGTTTAGACCAATCAGAATCCACGGCGGGCGATAGTTTTAAAATACAGTAAAAATGCTGAAAAAGAGCTGATTGGGTTAAGCTACCGGGGACTTGGCTAGCTCAGCCAATCAGATTAGGAGCGACAGACACCCCTTCAAACCTATGGAGAATTATTGACCAATCAGAATAGGACGACAAAGACCCATTCCCAGGTCCATGGAGAAGTTTTTGACCAATCAGAATCCATGGCGGGATAATTCAAAATACAGTAAAAAAAACAAAAAGAGATGATTGGCTGAGCTAGCGGGGGCTTGGCTATCCCAGCCAATCAGATGCGAGCTACATCTCCCATTATAACTTATGGAAGATGGGCAAACCTGAAATCTCGGCGCTCAGCGCCGTGCGGCATGAAGTATTAATAAAAAAATCATTTTTTTTAAGTGTAAAACATTATCAGATAAAGAGCAGAACCCTTCTTTACAAATAAAGCAGTTAAAAAACCCGAACAACGCGTTTGTCGCCGAGACCGGGGCTACATAGGGAATTGCAAAAAGAAATTGCCGGGAAATACAGTAATTCCCAAAATTTTTTAAGCTATTCTCAATTGGTCGGCCAGAAGCCAGCCAATCAGAATAGGAGTGACAAAGACCCATTATATCCTATGGAGAAGTTTGGACCAATCAGACTAGGAGCGACAGTGGCCCATTTTAACCTATGAAGGAGTATTAACTAATCAGAATAGGAGCGACAAAGTCCCATTATATCCTATGGAGAAGTTTGGACCAATCAAAATCAAAGCGGGACATTCAAAAACAAAAAAACAAAAAGAGCTGTTTGGGTGAGCTCGTGGCTTTGGGTACCCAGCCAAACAAGCGCGAGCAAATTCTCCCTTATTTATGAAGATGGGGGCCTAAACCGGCCTCAGCGC
>JAODAL010083905.1:0-11093 GCA_025379985.1 Phyllomedusa bahiana
ATTTGGGTGCGCCCGTCCCTAGCATAGAGCCTGTAGCAGGACAGAAGTCAGCCCAGTTTCCAAAAACCCAAATCCCTCTTTCCACACCAATTTTTGAGCCACTTATTCACCTCTCTACTCACCCGCGGCCCCTCTGGTGTGGCTCGTGAAACAGGTAATATTCTGAAAATATTACTTGGAGGTCCTTGCCTTGAGCTTTGGCCCAAGTCCTGAAATCGTTTTTAAGGACACTCCACCTACCTCTAACTTTGTCATTGGTGCCAATGTGGACCATGCCAGCTGGATTCTCACCAGCCCACCCCAATCTGTCAACCCGATCCGCGATAATGCGAACCACCGGACCCCAGGTAAACAACATACTGTTCGACGATCCCGGTCTTTGTGGCAGATTGTCCTGTCTGTGCCCCTTATACGTCATGTGAACAAGCCCAAAGGACAAGCCATGTTATCAATTTGCTTTAAACATGTAGGCAAGTATATATAAACATTATAACCAAAAACATTTCTGTCCCAACTTTTATCTAATATAAATGACAGGTTAGAGGGGTTTTCTCACCACAGTGATTAGCTTCAAACATAAAGGCAAAGTTAAAGGAAGATTATTACCAAATACATTACTGTTCTGATTTTACTTGGTTTCAGAGTTAGTTCAATTCTTATCTCCTGCTTGTTTACACAAGCTTCCCTAGGTTACCGCATACCATTCTTTGCTCTAGCAGTTGCCAGGATGGTGACATCACAGCCTGCTGTCTTACCAGCAGGACGGAGCTTCTCAGTCTCTGTTCTTATCTTTCTCACTGGGAAAGTTTTTTAACCCTTTAGTTATTGCAGAGAGAGGGAGATCAGGAGCCTGGTTCTGTTCTGTCAGACTGCAGAGTGACACTTACCTATGTAAATATACACATGAATGTGAAGGTAGAAAAATCACTGTGCTGATGACAGCAGCTTCCCCCCATAACAAATAGAGCTCTGCTGGTTCACGTTTATAGCCAGACATCCCGCCCGGACACTGTCATGTTATTATTATGTAATAATCACCAATATCCCTCTAACAGGCACAGCTACGAATGGGTACTAGCAGAGCTGAAATGTCAGTCAATGCTGTAGAACCACTCACAGCCCGTACAGGAAGTGGGAGCCTGAAGCAGGTGTAAAGAGCAGGTTCTTGAAAAACCCCTCTAATATTATAAGGATTCATTATTGTGTCAGAGCTTGGGCCCACTGGCAAGTGCATGTGCTCCTGCTGTAAAGGCTAAAATCCTAGATATTGTCCTGGGGTTGTTCTGACCATAGTAAAGTCAAGTTGTAATGGATCACACTTCAACAGATGGGTGTAACAAAGCTTTGGCTACGGCCACAACCCTGTACAACAGATGTTACTATTTAGTCTTAGCCTATACAAGAATAGCATTTATATTTTAGCAAGGGGGTAGAGTGGATATGCATGATGTATAACCTGGTTGCTTGTTTCTTTATGTTTAGCTGGGATTCTTTAAACGGAGTCACCATGAGAGAGAGGAAGAAGATAAAGTTTTGGAGTGAGGATGCAACAGCAAACGAACTCTTGGCCCACTGCCTGTGCCAAAAACCTATATATACCAACCCAATGGGGCCAGAGCGAGAAGCTGGCTGCAACTCTGAGAACTGAAAACTAACGGACAGTTGCAACTATCTCAGAAAGGCAGACGTGCACAGGGCTCAAGAGGAGATGGTAACTTGAAACTTACCACCAAATGCCGCCTCAGGGAGTAGGGGGAAAGAGCTCCTGCTTCCTCTTTGGCCTCTATTTATTTTATTACTGATCTGAAATTCAAGGAATTTACAGCCAAAGACTGAACTTGCAAACTCTGACAGGTTCTGCTCAGGGATCAACCTATCCGTCACTACCAACAGGTGGAGACCACTGCCCGTATCCCAGGAAGTCTCCCATCAAACACTATGCCTGGATTTACCATTAGTATTATTATTTTTAATTTCTAGGTTTTTTGTTTTTCAAAGACCACTGTAACATTGCCAGGAAACCGCAGATGAGAAACTTCTCCTCATTGAAGATAGTAAACCTTTACTAGCTGCATAATCCACTTAGCTGAGCGTGCATGTGTTCAATGGGGAGAAAGCCCCTGTCCGACTCTGATGGTGGCAGCTTGTCTCCATTGGGTCATTGGAATTCAATATGCCCAATCCTTCCCAGCCCTGTCATCTCCCCAGAAATTGGCAGGTTGGGCTGACTTTTCCCTTCTGTGTATGGATATTTCCTTTATGCGAGAAGAATTTAAAATTTTGGGATAAATCTTCCTAAAACAAGAAAAAGAGCCATAATTTACAATCATGCACTGATCACCTTCCTTAGTAAATTTGTAGACAGTTAATGGTTTTAGAATATACAGTAGTTGAAGACGATGTTCACAATCTCAAACTGGACTATTTATATAGAACAAATAAGAATTATCTCTAACATTCTAAACAATTTTTATTGTTCGGCCCGGTTCATATCTGTATTGGAGGTTCTGTTCTGTCGCAGAGGCAATGCCATATAGTTACATGACAGACACAAACAGCAGCCGACAGACCCCATTGACTGCAGTTAGATTTGTTGGATTTCTGTCATGGTGTCCATTGATTTAATAAAAAAAAAAAAAACATGACTATTTTTCCTATATTTTTTTATGGGCTCTGAATGAACCTCTAATGCAGATTTGAACCAGGCCTTAGCAGTAATAAGTTTTTTGTACATTTGGTTCTGACCTTTGAAGATGTTACAGGAATACTAAGTGTATGTTCAAAAGCAGTAGAAACTGCCAACAAAAAACTACATTTGGGGTTATGCAAATGTCCATGCGCGCAAGACGCAGTTTTCCTTCAGAAAAGTCATTCACTCTGAATTAAAAAATTGGTCTATGAATGCCCCTTTCTTGGCATCATACGTATAGTGTCCAGATCATTATTCCTGTATCCAGCTTAATAAAATAACTCCTAGATCTCAGTACCTCCTGTAAAATTATAGCAACTTCTCTCAAAAATATTGGTTCACTGTGATTTGCCAAACACCCCTCGGTAGTGCATGATTGTATAACAGACAGTAAAAACTGGATACAAGCACCGGTACAGTACCAGAACAGACGCATGATGAAGAGTGGGACAGGATATATACACTGACGTCAGGGTTGTAAGACAGTGGAACCACTACATGAAGCAAGGATGATCAGGCCTCTCTTTCTATGACTGCTAGTTGCCTGTTCTGGTGGTGCAGGATGTGGTATGTCACATGTTCTTTTGTATTTTGTGCTATTTAAAAAATTAAGATTAAATACTATTTTAAAAATCAAAACCTAAGATTCCATTATTTTCTAGTGCATGTGGTACTGTAAAGCAAAACAAGCACACTAAAGTTACATTTTGTGATTGCATATGTATTTTAGGAAGTAGTTTGCTTTTACATAATGTCTTTTCTCCAGTCTCATTTAAAATGAGAACAATATTAGTGCTGCAGTTCTATATAAATGAATAAAAAAGTCGCCATCAGGAAAAAAATTTGTATTGAACTTGTGGGTGTTTCTATAAAAACAGACTACTGCAGAGAAGAGCAGCGCAAACTTAAACTGAACCTATCAAATTGGACATACAATCTGATCTGCCATCAGCATGTTATAGAGAAGGGGGATCTGAGCAGATTTGAGATGTAGAAGATGTAGTTTTGTAGAAAAAAGATTCAGCAGAACTTGTAATTAATTCACTTAATTTACTGCTTATTCTGGGTTAAGGAGTCCAGTAGGTGGTCTCATCAGTGACTGACTGCCTTCTTTGTATAGTTGCACATGCAGAGATAGTGTTCAGTTACTGATAAGACCGCCTACTGGACTCCTTAACCCAGAATAAGCAGTATATTTAGGCTGCGTCCCCACGGCAAGGGACAAATACCGGTCGGTATATCCGACCGGTATTTGTCCTGTTTTGCGCCTGTCCCCACGGCTGCAGGGGGGGCGGATTTTCTCCGCGATGAGTGGAGAAAAGCCCCCCACCCCCCACCCACCCTCCCTCACATTGGCTTGCACAGATTCCGTCCGAAAACCGGACAGAAGATTGTGCTTGTACAATGTTTTGCGGCCGGACCGCGGGCGGAAAAACCGCCGGGCGGAAAACCCGTGCAGTGGGGACTGCTGCACGGGTTTTCCATAGAGTACCATTGTGCTCATTTTTGGCCGGTTTTTCAGGCAGTCTGCAAAACCGCAAACCACCTGAAAAACCGTCCGAATACACGTGCCGTGGGGACATGCCCTTAGTGACAATTAAAATGACATGTTGCATGCAGATCAGACAGCATGATCACTGTGACAGCTTCTCTTTAAAGCGGTTGTCTACCTTATTAAGTCATTTAAACAGCTCCTGGGCCCCAAGTTAGTTGTACTCACCGTCCTCCGATGCGCGATTCCAGTGGTCCGGCTCTTGCGTCTCCTGTTTACATGTCGTTACTTTGGAACGGGGGCAACACCACTGGGTCTGCTGATTGGCTGCAGAAGTCACATGCTACCAGCTTGAATCACCATTCACAAGTGAAAATCTTCAAATGGTGGAGCAAGTTAGTGGCACGGGACTGGTGCAGCCAATCAGAAGCCACAGCGGTGACATTCCTGTTCAAAAGTGACAGTGTGTCAACAGAGGACCAGAGAGACTCAATGATGGAACCAGAGACCAGATGAAGGGGAGTTTACTTTACTTTTTTTTTATCATTTTACTTATAGCCCAAGAGCTAGTCAAATAACGTTTTAATAAAGTGGACAATCCCTTTAAACTTCTGCTAACACACTTATGACTACCTACCAGTCTTTCCATGCATGGAACTTTGTATAATAGAAGCAACTGCCATATACCAGACAAAATAACAGAATGTGGCACGATTTTTTTGTCTTTTTTATTGAATCTGCGACAGAACCTCCAATGCAGATGGGAATGTGGCCCAAGCTGATCATAAAGGCCCTCTCCCTTGCAGGTACCCTTAAAAGGAAGGTGTCATCAAAAAATATTCATTGTTTAAGTCTCGTTTTTATGTTAAACACATTTCCTAGGAATTTTTGGTTGTTTTTTGTTTTCATATCACTTTCAATATTATTTAATGATTCTCAAGTCTTGCAGTTTTCACTTTGGCCACTAGCCTTGTTTGCACAGTCAGAGAGATGCTTTACAGTAGCTTCATGCACATAGGAGTCTTAAGACTGACTCAGTCCCATTGACTTCTATAGGAGAGTTTTCTAGTCATGCTCTGTGACCTGGGAAGAAGTCACTGTGCAGGGAGGTGAAAGGGTGAACTGTGACTGGTGGATCCTGTGTGATCTATTCACACTTGTGTCTCCTTTCAGTTTGACCCTCTTTGTGCTGATAATGAGCAGACAACTGAGAATCTTTCTCTACAGAACAGAAAGTTTAGACTATTTTTGGGTTTTAGGCCAAAGTGAAAATGAGGATTTAAAGTATTAAAAAAATATTGAAAGTATATAAAAATTTTTAAAAAAAAAAACCCCAAAAAATTTCTTAAAAAAATTTTTAAAACAAAAAAACATGAGTTAAACAATAAGTCATTTTTGATGACACATTCCCTTTAAGCTGTTATTTGTGAGGAAATTGACTAGTAAGTAAATTTCCCTGAGTGCCACCAAGGGCAAACTAGGCATTTGACACAGTGCCCGTTAAAACCAATAGTCTCTATGAGTAATATAGGACAGGATAAGTTTTCCATCATTAGAGATACTCCTTGTAAACGCTTTCCAATCTGCCCATAGGCTGAGAAACTTGAACATAGGACTCCAGTCTGCCCAAAAGAGGTTCCTGAACAGTGGATCCTTCTCTATGCACTTAGAAATTTACAATAGGAGATATAAAAATGGATTTTTGAATCTGGGGAACCCCTTTAAGCTGAACAGGTGTAACAAAGTTATTGGGGGCGGCCCCATTGGCCCCATCTACGTAATCAGGGCTAACTATAGCCATAGCAACTGCTATAGGGCCCAGAAGTTGACGGGGGCCCACTCCGCTTCGAGAACATTGTTCATTTTTGTATGGAACAAATATTTAGTGTTTTTCTGCTCTCCAGCCCTACTATTTGGGTTCCCCGATACATGGCAGTATTATTTATACCTTTAACACCTCCCTCACTGCTGGTCATAATAATACAGCTTTTTTTTTTTTTTTATCCTCCCCGTTCCAAAGCCTTTAACTTTTTATTTTTCCATCACATAACATATGAAGGCTTTTTGTTAGCCCAGGATATACTTTTTAATACAGTTGTTGACTGCACCATAGAATATACTGGGAAACCGATGAAAGGCTTAATAAAAGGGTGAACAGTGGGGTTCAATCTTCAATCTAAATATTGTTATCTGTATTGAAGTATGGTTATAGAAAATACCAAATATGTAGGGGTGGATCTGACCCTTTTAATATTTTTTATTAATTTTAACATAGGATTTCTGTGAGGTATTGACCCTTAGGGGGCGAATTTTCTTCACAATGCACGGGGGTTTACCAATATGGGGGTTCTTTACTTCTTGTGGCGGGAAAATTGAAAGTAAAACATGGGCTAAAAAGCCTTTCCTAAGCTTAAGCTCGGTGAAGGCATCAGCACCCCGCGCTCTCACTGTGGAAGTGCGGATTGGAGGAACGATGCGCATTCATTGAAACGCCATGGCCGGCTCTAATCTCTGCCGTTTGCAGAGCCGGACTTACCGAGTAAGACTGCTACCTAAGAACTTACCAACACCAGGACGTACTCATATCGGTAAGGGATTAATTATTGAGACTTCACCTGCTGTTTTAGTTTATTGGCATTAGGTGGTGGGGCCCCATCTCATTTTGCTATGGGGCCCTACGTATTTTTTTTTTTTTTCCCAAAAATTTTTATTGGTCAGTTTAAAAAATATACAAACAGAAAACAGTTATTCTTTTTTAAGCCAAATTTCAACTTTTATCCCCAAAAACACAACCAACCCACCCCCAAATCCATCTCCAGATTCAGAGAGAAAAGTCCTTAAAATCAAAAACAAGCAATTTTAATAACATTCATTCTTGTCACAAAAAAATTGTACCGGGCTGTGGACGCCCTATCCAACAATCCATAGACACAGCCCCCAGGCCCCCAGGAACCCCAATTTCCCAACACCCTATGCCCAACTAAGTTCGGTGCAGCAAGACCAAAGATCCCCTTTAGCCCTATTTTTTATATTTAAGTTGGTCCTCTCTTATAATACACCCCTCTCTCCAGAGCAATCACAATTCCTTTATTAAAAATTTCCCGTGCTGACGGGGGTTTTTCCCGCCATTTGCCCCTTTTTATTTTCTTTTTAGATATTTTTTCCCCTCCCTTTTCCCCGTTTAAAAATAAAACCAAAAAAAATTTATTTTTAAAAAAACCAAACAAAAAAAACCCTTTTTGAGGGGATGGGAAAAAGAAAGAGAGGGGGGAAAAAAAAGAAAAGGGCCCAAAAAAAAGAGAAAAGGAGGAAATGGGAAATAAAAAAAAAGAGGAAGAAAAGGAAGTTTTAAAAAAAAAAATTTTTGGGGGAAAACCCCCCCCCCCTTGTTCTTTTGGGGGTTTTTTTTGCCAAAATTTTTTTAAAATTTTTCCCTTTTTTTTTTTTTCCTTTTTTCTTTAAATTGGGTTTTTACTTTTTCCCCCCCTTTTTCCCTGTTTTTTTTTTTCGGGGGAAACCCCGAAAATTTTTGCTTTTGCCCCCCCCTTTTTTGTCTTGGGAAATTTAACCCCTGTTTTCCCTTCAATCCCTCCTTTTAAAAAGGGGGTTTTTTTTCCCCCCCTTTTCCCCCCATGGCCCCCCCTTTTCCCCCCCTTTTCCAATTTTGGCTTTTTTTCCCCGTTTTTTCCCGTTTTCCATAAATTTTTTTTTTTTTTTTCAATTTAAATCCTTACCCCCCCCCTTTCCCCTTCTCTTTTTTTTCCCAAAAAAAACCCCCTGTTTTTCCCCTCCCTCCCTTTCCTTCGGTTTTTTCCCCCCCTGGTCCCCGCCCCCTTTCTCTTTTCTTTAAAAAAAAAATTGGGGGCCTTTTTAAAGGTTTTCCCTCCCAAAAATTTTTCCTTGATCCCCCTTTTTTTTTTTCGCCCCCCCAAATTTTTTTTAAATTTTCCAATTCCTTCCCGCCCCTTTTCCCTTTTACGAAAAATTTCCCTTTGGGTGGGCCAAAAGGGGGTTTCCCCCTTTTTCCATATCCCCTGGCTTTCCTTCCCCCCCCTTTTTTCCCCAATCCCCTCTTTTAACTTTTTTGTCTCTCCCCGTTTCAAAAAAAAATTCTCCCTATGGGGGTTTTTTTCCCCAGCCTCCTTTTTTTTCCCTTTTTTCCCCCTTTTTCTTCTCGGTTCTTCCCTACAAAGGGAAAGGGTCCCGCTTTTTTTCCCCCTTAAAAGTAAACGTCTCTTTTTTTTTAAAACCCCTTCCTTTCATTAAAAAATTTCCGGAAAAAATTTTTTCCCCCCAAATTTTTTCCCCCCCTAAAATTTCCCTCCCCTTTAAAACCTTTGGTTTCCTTCCCCCGTTTCCGGGCCAAAAAATTCGTTTTTTTTTTTCCCCTTTTAAACCCCCCATCTTTCCTTTCCCCCTTTTTTTTTTTCCCCCCTTCGTATTTTTTTCCCCTTTTCCTTTCCCCCGGGGGGCCCTTTTCGGTTTTTCCTTTTTTCCGCCTTTCTTTGGGGCAACCCCCCTGTTCTTGTCTCCTCCCTTGTAAACCTCCCCCTCTGTATTCCTTTGTGGGTCCACCCCCTGGGAAAATTTTTTTCCAAAAACTTAACTTCCCTCCCCGGTTCCTCTGGTGGGGCCCCCTTTTCCCTCGCTTTTCCCTTAAAATTTTTTCCCTAAAAATTTTTTCGGGGGAAAAAAAATTTTTTGTTTTTTTTATCCCCCTTTTTTTAAAAAAACCCCAATTTTCCTTCCCCGGGGGGGCTTATAAAGCTTTTCCCCCCCAATTTTTGATTTAAAAAAACCCCCCCCCCCTTCCCTTTTTCTTTTTTAAAAAAAATTTTTTTTCCCGCTTTTTATTGGTTTCTTCCTTGCCCTTCCGTTTATCCCCCTTTAACAAATAGACTGCACCTTAAGCCTTAGATCAGTATAAAACAGCTTAATCCAGGATATAAATTTTTGGCCAAACCCCAATTTTTTGTAAAAACCGCCCATAAGAATTCCCACTCCACACTATCAAGGCCTTAGCAGCATCTAAAGAACAGATTGACCTAGCCCCAGCGTTATCAACAGGAAGCTGCAGGATCAGGTACAGTCTCTGTAAATTATTGGACGTATCCCTCTGTGGTATAAAACCCGCCTGATCAGGATGCACGAGATCTGATACCACCGCAGTTAGTCTGTTCGCAAACGCCTTAGCTAGTATTTTGGTATCCACTGGGATTAGAGAAATGGGCCTGTATGACTCCGGGAGCAATGGATCTTTATCAGGTTTTAATAACACTATTATTACCGCCTCTTGCATTGAAGCAGGCAACCTGCCCTGTGTCTCTGCATCCTGAAAAACCTCCAACAAATTGGGTAACACCTCCCCAAACTGCTGGTATATCTCTGTAGGCAATCCATCCAACCCTGGGGACTTATTATTTGCCAAAGTCTTAACTGCCACCTGCAGTTCCTCTAGACGTAGAGGCGCATCCAATGCCTCTCGCTGTTCTGCACTTAACATGGGAAGATCTATATCCCGTAAATATTGTTGGATCTGAGAAGGGGAAACCTCAAGTCTTGATGTATATAAATGTTTATAAAAATCCCCCAATATTCCCAAAACATCCAAGGGTTCTGTCATTAAGGCGCCTGAGGCATGTCGTAGAGCTGGTATAAAGCTGGAGCCCCTCTGGGAATTAATGATAGTGGCTAAGTAACGGCCCGCCTGCTCCCCTTCACCAAAATAAGTTTGCTTTTTAAAAAATCATTTATTTTCAGCAGATTCTAATAGAAATGTGTTCAGCGTATCCTGCGCCTTACGCAGTTCCTCCCCGGCTTGTGAAGTGCGAAGCAAAACGAATCGATTCTCAGCAGCATTGACTTGCTCACGGATAGTTTTTTCTAGCTGCCCCCTTTTAATCTTCATGGTGCTAATTTCCCGCGTCAGCCCCCCTCTAAGGTACGCCTTCATAGTGTCCCACACTGTACTGATCGGAGCTGAGTCCACATTCATCTGAAAGAATTCCTCCAAATCTGACGCCAATTTAACTGTATCCATTAGGGGCAGCCAGAGAGCATTAAATCTCCACCGCCTCATATTTCCTATGGATAAATCAGGAATTTTAATCTGTATCAGCATTGGCGAATGATCAGAAATGGAACGTGTAAGATACTCAGTTTTAGTTACCATTTGACACAGCCGCTGATTACCCAAAGCCAGGGGCCCTAAGTATTCTAGTTACACCTCTGAGTACTACTATCCCCTAGACGCTTCGAGAAGAGAACCCTCCATAAATTGGAATTAAAGAGGTTCACAATACTAAGAAGCTGTACAGACTTTATGTATGAAGCTTTGCAATATGCAATGACACTGTTGCTCTTCTCTATGTCAGCACATATCTAATAATATAACTGCTAATAAAATCCTTTAATAAAATGGAGTGAAGGAGTCCCAAAGACCAGTCAGAAAAGTCCAGAAATGAAGTATTAACATGAGGAGAGGAACTCCGGTTGCTACACAGTAGTTAAATGGAGTCTCAGAGTATCACTGTTAGCTGGATTTTCGAATTTATCTCTGTACAATGCTCGGTATGCCTAAAAATATAGAAAGGCACAAAAATAGTGCAGACAACCTTAGCCCCCTCTTCCGATCGCTGAACATGGCGGATGGAAACCTTGTGAAGGCTTCCAGTACCGCCATGTTTTCTGCTTTAATAGTTCCTGCCCCAGGCAGGAAGTAGTAAAACCGACATCTCTGTACACTTTAATGCATTGTATTACAATGCATTAGGCTGTATAAACGATTGCGCCCCTAGTGGTGAAGCACCCAAGGGGGACTCAAAGTTAAAGTAAAAACAAAAGTTTTAAAGTGTAAAAAAAATTAAAAAGTTCAAATCATCCTTTCGCCATTTTCCAAATAATAAAAAAAAA
>JAODAL010083906.1:0-11093 GCA_025379985.1 Phyllomedusa bahiana
TGATTTTTGGTCTTATTTTTAGGGGAAATTTTTTAAATTTTAGGGGGAAAAAAGGTGTTTGTGGGGAATTAAACATGAAAGGGTTATTTTTGATCTGGGAACACACAAACAAGTCACTTTTTTAAGAAAAACTTCCAAATTTTAACAAAACGAAAACACGTTTGGGGGGTGAGGTGACTGGCTTGGTTTGGTTTTATAAGGTTGGGGAAAAATGGGGGGGGGGGTGCAACAGCCTTTTTCAATTTTTACCATGGTAACAGGGGGGGATAAAAACCGGGGTGTAAAAAGGGATGACTAAAAGGCTGTTTTGGGAAGGGCCCGGCCTTAAATTTTTATTATTCCGTGGGGTTTGGGGGAACTGTTCACATGTGCGTGGGGAAAATGTAAGGGTAAAGGGGCCCAATGGGCCAATTTTGAATAAAGACATAAAACTGCAGAGCACCATTTTTCCAATGATGTGGGGAGGGAATCAAAAAGGGGTTTTCAGGTTTATAAAAGGGCCCAAAACTAACCGGGGGCCCCCAGAGAACAAAACCCCCTCCCCAAATACATCTGGGGCCTAAAAGGGAGACCTATGTCACCCCCTTTTTTTCCTTTATAACCAGGCGTATCAACAGAAAAGACTTCAATTTCACAAACAGATTTAAAATTGGACCTTTTTTGCTTTCTCTTTTGAACGCTTTTTTTGCTTCATTTTTGGATGGGAAATTTTTCATTCCCTGAGAAATAGGGAAAAGCAAACACCCTGCCCCCATTGGGGGGAGAAACACAAGCTTAAGGCTGGGCCCAAAGTTTTTTTGGCAAATTCTCTGGGGCCACTTAAAACCCTTGGAAACAAATTTCCCCCCCAATTTTTGGGGATGAAAACCAGCCTTGCAGATCCCCTACATGCTGGGTTGTTTTTTTCCCCAGGGCAATGGGAAACTTCCCCCAAAAAGACGGGAAAAGTCACCCCCCCAAAATGTCCCACAGTGGTTTTGGGAAAAGCAAAGGCCAAGACTTTCCCAAATACTACTCTGGCCTCTAATTCCCCAGAGTTGAACCCAGTTTTTCCTTGGGAAACCCCCCGGTGGTTTTTGTTTAAATCTAAAGGATTCCACAAAACGTTTCTGTCCAGCAGGTCCTTAGGGGCGAAAGACTAAGGAGGAAGGGGAAGCCCCCTTTAATTATGTGGGGGTCACTTTTACCAAGGCAAACAGGGTTAAGTGGGCCAGGATAAAAGGTTTAACCACTTTTGGCAACCCCAGCACCCGCGTTGGGGGGCACCGGGGAAAGGGGGGGGGGCTTGTGCTATAAACAAAAGTTACCCTAGCGCTGAAGGGCCCGTAAAAAACAACTGTGAAAAGGCCCCGTTGGCAGTCGAAGTTTCCAGGCACATAATTAAATGGTTTTTTTCTACCAAAAAAAGGAGGGGATTAATTTTTAAAAATATATTCTCTGCTTGTATTTTGGTGGTTTTAAGAGCTCACTAAAAAATCCGATGCCCCTTGGGCCCTTTTTCGCTTTCTCAGGGTTTGATGAGGAAATTTTGGGGACAAATTTTGGGAGCTAAATCCTTATCCATTGGGGAAACCTGAAACCAGAGGGGGATAAAAAACCGTAGATCATTAAAAGACATTCGCATGCAGCCCGGGAAAAAAACCCCCGCAGAAAAAGAATATCCGGGAAAAAGCTGCTCAGCCCCCCTCGTTATTTGTGGGGCTTCTACGTGAAAAACTTTGAGAGGCCCCAATTTAAATTTAACCCAGGGGGCAAAACCTTGGGGGGGACCCAGCGACCATCCGGGGATCCAACCGGCCGCCTTGGGGTTTTCTGCCAGGAAATTTTTGGAGAAAAACAATGTTAGCGCACCTGGTTTATTCATATTTTGTAATTTAAAAGCTTTTTTTAAAGAACTATTAGTGGGGTCAGGAAAATGAACACCCCTTTATTGTGTAAAGAAAAGAGGGATCGTTTTTTTTTATAAATTTTTTTTATCAAATTTCCCTTTTGGGGTTTCCCAAAGGGCCAACTTGCGTTAATAAATGACTTTAACATTTACTTCAAAGGGGGGAAAACCCCCATCCTGGTCGTGTGATGGACGCACCGGCGCTCTGCTCCCTTTTAGTACATTATCAGGGCTTGGGGTCCCCGTAGTTTTCATCTATCCTGGGCGTGTGGGTGGATCAAACCCCGCCTCTCTTAATACAGATATCAGGGGAGGTCCGTAGTTTTTCCTCTATCCTGGTCGTGTGATGGACCAAACCCGGGGCCTGCTTTTTACAATAACAGGGCTGTGTCCGTAGTTTTCAAACTACCTGGTCATGTTAGGGACGCAGGGCCGCTCTGCTCTTACAGATATCAGGGCTGTTCCTGTAGTTCCCCATCTATCCCCGGCGTTGGGTGGACACATCGGCGCTTTTGGGCCTTTTCAGATATCGGCTGGGGTCCTGTAGTTTCCTTTACATCCGGCCTGTGATGGGAACCCCATCCCGGGGCTCTGCTCTTACAGATATCAGGCGTGTCCCTTGTATTAACATCTATCCTGGGGTTTTGTGTGATTTGGGCCCCTCTGCACTTACAGTACAGAATCAGGACTGTTTTCCTTTTGTTGTCATCTATCCTGGGCTGTGGGGGAGGCACCGGCGCTCCCGCCTTACAGTACAGATTTTCAGGGCTGTTCCCCTTTGTTTCATCATCCTGGTCGGTGATGGACAAACCCCGCTCTGGGTCTTAAAAGGACAATATCAGGGGGGTGTTCCCCTATTTGTCATCATCCTGGTCCCTGTGATGACACACCGCGCCTGCTCTTACAGTTAAAGGGCTGTGTCCTGTATTTTTCCCTCTATCCTGGGCATGTGAAAGGGCAAACCGGCCCCCCTGCTCTTACAGTACAGATATCAGGGCTTGTCCTGTATTGTCACTATCCTGGTCGTGTGAAAGGGCCAACACCGGCCCCTCTGCTCTTCCCAATTTAAAAGGGGTGGTGTCCTGTAGTTGTACTATCCTGGCCGGTTTGGGGGGACACACCGGGGGGGTCTGCTCTTCCAGTTTTTCAGGCTGTGTCCTGTAGTTTTGGGCCCTCCCATCCGGTCGTGGGGTTTGGGCGCACCCGGGCTCCCCTCTTACCCGGAAAAACCCGGGCTGTGTCCTTTAGGGGTTTTCCCCTATCCTAGTCGTTTGATGGACACACCCGGGGCCTGCTCCTTTCATTTCAGAAATCAGGGCTGTTTCCTTTAGTAGTCATTATCCTGGGCGTTTTGGGTGGACGCATCGGCGCTCTGCCTAAAAACAGATATCAGGGCGGTCCTTTTTGTTGTCTCCCCAACCTATCGAGTGATGGACACTCCGGCGCCTGCTCTTAAAAGATATCAGGGGTTTGTCCCCGTAGTTTTCATCTATCCTGGGGGTTTTTAGATGGGGACAAAAAGGTGCCCCCCTGCTCCCTTTTCAGTACAGATACAGGGGTGTGTCCTTTTGTTGTCATTTTAAACCTGGTCCCTGGGGATGGACAAAACCGGCCCCTCTGGGTCTTTTCAGTACAGAATCAGGGGTGGTCCCCGGGAAATTTGTCATCTATCCCGGTCTGTGTGGACCACCGGCGCTCGCTCTTACAGAAATCAGGGCTGTGTTTCCCGAGTTGGCCCCTAACCCGGCGGTGATGGACACTCCGGCGCTCGGCTCTTCCATTTTTCAGGGGTGTGTCCTGTGTTTTATCTATCCTGGTCGGGATGAAAGCAAACCCCCGGCGCCTGCCTTTCAAACAATATCAGGGCTGTTTCCTGTAGTTGTCATCTATCCCCGGTTTGGTTTATGGGCGCACCGGCGCTCTCTCTTACAGTAAAAGATAAACAGGGATGGGGTTCCCCGTTTGTTGTCATCTATCCCGGGGTGTGATGGGGGCACCGGCCTCTGCTCTTTACAGTAAAAGAAAATCAGGGGTGTGTCCTGATTTTTCATCTATCCCCAGTCCCCTGTGAAAAAGGGCACACCGGCGCCCCTGCCTTTAAAAGTACAAATCAGGGGGTTTTCCGTAGTTGTCATCTATCCTTTGGGCATGGGGGAAGGACGCATCGGCGCTCTGCTCTTACAGTTATCAGGCTGTGTCCTGTAGTTTTTCATCTTTTCCTTGCATGTGAAAAGAAAAAAACCCCACCGGCCCCTCACTCTTTCAGTAAAAGATATCAGGACTGTTTCCTGTAGTTTTTCAAACTATCCTGGGCGTGTGATGGACCAGGGGGCCTATTCTTACAGTACAGATAACAGGGGGTGTGTCCCGTAGTTGTCAACTATCCTAGTCGTGTGATGGGCACACCCGGGGCTCTTCTCTTACAGTACGAATCAGGGGTGTGTCCCTTTTGTTGTCATCATCCGGGGCAAGTGGGGGGCACACCGGCGCTCTGCTCTTACAGTACAGATATCAGGGCTGTGTCCTGTATTGTCCCCTATCCGGGCGTGTTATGGAAAGCAAACCCGGGGCCCTGCTCTTACCCGTTAAAAATATCAGGCTGTGTCCTGTTTGTTTTAATATCCTTGGGCCCTGTTATTGGGCGCCACCGGCCTCCCGGGCCCTTAAAAGTTATCAGGGGGTGTGTCCTGTAAGGGTTTCATCATCCTGGTTTATGTGAGGAGGCACCGGCGCTCTGCTCTTACAGTACAGATATCAGGGCTGTGTCCTGAAATTGCATCAAACCCGTCAAGTATGGAGGGACCCGGCGCTCTGCTCATTCAGTACAGATTTTCAGGGCTGTGTTTCCCGTATTTTTTATCATCCTGGGGTTTTGGGGATGGACGCACCGGCGCTCCCGCTTTACAGTACAGATTCAGGGGTGGTTTCCCGTAGTTGTCATCTATCCTTTTCATGGGGATGGAGGGAAACCCCCGCTCTGCTCTTACAGTACAGATAAGGGGGCTGTTCCCCCGTGTTGTCATCTATCCTGGGTTTTGTATGGACGGGACCCGGGGCTCGCTTTTTACAGTACAGATATCAGGGCTGTGTCCCCGTTTTGTCATTTTATCCTGGTCATGTGATGGAGGCACCCCCGCTCCGCTCTTACAATACAAAATTCAGGGTGTGTCCTGTATTGTTTATCTATCCGGTCATGTGATGGACGGGACCGGGGCTCCTCTTAAAAGACAGAAATCAGGGGGTGTGTCCCCGTAGTTTTTTCATCTATCCTGGTCGTGTGATGGAAAGACCGGCGCTCTACTTTCCAGTTTAAGGCTGGTTTTGTAGTTGTCCCTCTATCCTTTTCGTGGATGGACGCACCGGCCTCTTTCCTTAAAAGTACAGAAATCAGGGCTTTTGTCCCCGTAGTTGTCATCCAAACCCGGTCGGGATGGGCGCACCGGGGCTCTGCTCTTACATAACCCGATATCAGGGGTGTGTCCTGTAGTTGTCACCCATCCTGGGGCGTGTGAAAGGGGGCACCGCGGGGTCTGCTCTTAAAAAAATACAGATTAAACAGGGCTGTGGGGCCGGGGAGTTTTTCAAACAACCCCATTTTGTGATGGGGCACACCGGGGCTCTGCCTTACTTAAAAGATATCAGGGGTGTGCCCTGAAAATTTTCATCTATCCTGGTCAAATTTATGGACGCATCGGCCTCTTCTCTTTCAGTTAAACAGGGCTTTTGTCCTGTATTTCATCTATCCTGGGCAAGTGAGGGGCACACCGGCGCTCCCCAAACCCTTTCAGTACAGAAAACAGGACGGGGGTCCTGTAGTTTTTCATCTAAAAATGGCGTGTGAAAGGACGCAGGGCGCCCTAAATCTTACAATACAGATATCAGGGCTTTGTCCTGTAGTTGTCCCTCTATCCTGTCGTGTGAAAGGCACACCGGCGCTCGGCTCTTACCCGTAAAAGATTCAGGGGGTTTGTCCTGTAGTTGTCATCTATCCCGGGCCTGTGATGGAAAGGCCCCCCGGCGCTCTTCTCTTACAATACAGAATCAGGGCTGGGTCCCGTAGGGTTTTTAACTTTCCCCGGTCGTGTGATGGGCGCATCGGCCTTTTGGGGTCTTTCAGTAAAAGATATCAGGGCTGTGTCCTGTAAATTGTCATCTAAACCGGTCATGTGGGGACACACCCGCTCCTGCTCTTACCCGTACAAAAACCCGGGGTGTGTCCTTAGTTGTCAACTATCCCGGTCGTGTTAAGGAAAAGCCCCCGGCGCTCTTTCCTTTCAGTTTTCAGGGGGTGGGCCTGTAGTTGTCATCTATTCCCGGTCCCTGTGATTTAGGGCCCCGGGGCCCCTCTCTTACAGTACAGATAACAGGGCTGTGGGCCCCGTAGTTGTCATCAAACCCGGTTTATTTTGGGAGGCACTGGCGCTCTGCTCTTTCAGTACAATATCAGGGCTTTTGTCCGTATTGTCAACTATCCTTTTGGGCCCAGTGATGGGCGCACCGCGCTGGCCCCTTACAGTCAAGATATCAGGGCTTTTCCGTAGTTTTTCCCTCTATCCTGGTCCCTGAGAAAAGGGGGCAAAACCGGCGCTCCGGCTCTTACAGTACAGAAATCAGGGCTGTGTCCCCCTTTTTGTCATCTAACCTGGGCAAGTGAAAGGACCCCAACCGCCTCTGCCTTTCAGTACAGATATCCCGGGCGTGTCCCTTAAAATTTATCCCCCTGGTCGTGTGATGGACACCCGGCGCTCTGGGTTTTTTCCATTATCAGGGGTGTGTCCCCGTAGTTTCATCTATCCTGGTCCCAGTGATGGACCCCATCGGGGCTCTCTCTTCCCGTTATCAGGGCTGTGTCCTGTATTGTCATTCTATCCTGTCGTGTGAAAGGGCCCCATCGGCGCTTGCTCTTTACAATATCAGGGGGTGCCTGTAGTTGTCATCTATCCTGGGGCGGGGTGATGGGGCGCAAAGGCGCCCTCTTTCAGACAATATCAGGGGTGTTCCTGTGTTTTTCCAAACTATCCTGGTTTGTGTGATGGACGCACCCCGGGGCTCTGCTCTTACAGATAATTTAGGGGTGTGTCCCGTAGTTTTTATCTATCCTGGTTTATGTGGGGGGGCACACCGGGGCTCGCTCTTAAAAAGATATCAAGGGGTGTGTCCTGGGAGTTTTCACTTTCCTGGGCCCTGTGATGGACGCACCGGTCCCCTGCTTTTTAAAAGTTAACAGGGGTGTTTCCGTAAATTTCATCTTTTCCTTTGGGCCCTGAGATGGAGGGACCGGCGCTCTCTCTTACAGTACAGATATCAGGCTGTTTCCTTTGGGTCATCTAAACCGGTCCCTGTTTATGGACGCACCCGGGGCTCTCTCTTACAGTTATCCGGCGGGGTCCTGTAGTTGGGCAAACTATCCTGGTAAAGTGATTTGGGGGCACCCCGGGGCTCTTTCCCCTTACAGTACAGATATCAGGGCTGTGCCTTTAAATTGTCCCTCTATCCGGTCGAGGGGATGGACGCACCGGCCTCTGCCTTTCAGTTATCAGGGCTGTGTTTCCGAAATTGCATCTATCCTGGGCAAAGTGATGGAGGCACCGGGGCCTGCCTTACATTTCAATATCAGGGGGTTTTGTCCTGTAGTTTCCAAACTATCCTGTTTTGTGTGAAGGACGCAAACCCCGCCTCTCTTTTCAGTTTTCAAGGGGTTTTTTGGGCCTGGTTTTTGTCCCTCTATCCTTCATTTAATGGAGGCACCCCCCCCTCCTCTTACAGTACAGATATCAGGGCCTGTTGGGCCTTTAGTTTTCATCTATCCTTTTTCGGTGATTTGGGGCCAGGTTCTTTTACCTTACAGAAAGATATCAGGGGGTTTTTCCTGTAGTTTTCCCTCTATCCTGGTCCCCGGGGATGGGCGCAAACCCGTCTGCCCTTACAGTACAGATACAGGGCTTTGCCTTTAGGTTTTCATCTATCCGGTCGGATGGGCGCACCGGGGGCTCGCCTTAAAAGGGACAGATATCAGGGCTGTGTTTCCCGTAGTTGTCATCTATCCTGGTCCCTGGTGATGGACCCGGCCCGGGTCTTCTCTTTCCCGTTATCAGGGGGCTGTGTCCCGTAGTTTTCATCCCCATCCTGGGCGTGTGATTGGGGACAAAAAGCCCCCCTTCCCCTTCTTTCCCGTTTTCAGGGGGTGTTTCCTGTATTGTCATCTATCCTGGGCGTGGGGTTGGGCCCCAAAACCCGGGGCTCTTTCTCTTTTCCCGTAAAAATATCAGGGCTGTGTCCCTTAGTTTTCACAAACCTGGGTCGTTTGATTTGGGCACTCCGGCGCTCTGCTCTTACAGTACAGTTATCAGGGGTGTGTCCTGTAGTTGTCACTAACCTTGGGCCGGGGATGGACACAAAACCCGGCCCGGGGGGTCTGCCCCTTACAGTACAATATCAGGGCCCGTGTCCTGGGAGTTGGGCATCTATCCCCGGGCGTGTTATGGACGCCCGGCGCTCCCGCCTTACGTACAAAATATCAAGGCGGTTGTCCTGTAGTTATCATCCCATCCGGTTTTTGTGATGGACGCACCCGGGGCCTGCCTTCAGTACAGATATCAGGGGCTGTGTCCGTATTGTCATCTATCCGGGGCGTGTGAAGGACCACCGGCGCTCTGCTCTTTTCCCTTTTAAACAGGGCGTGTTTCCCGTAGTTAAACATCTATCCCGGTCGTGGATGGCCCCAAAACCCCGCTCTGCCCCTTTCAGTACAGATAAATCAGGGCTGTGTCCGTAGTTATACTTTCCTGGTCTTGTGGGGGAACACCGGCGCTCTGCTCTTACATTTTTCAGGGCTGGTCCCCCTATTTTGTCATCAACCTGGTCATGTTTTGGAGGGGACCGGCCTCCTGCCCTTTCAGTACAGATATCAGGGCTGGTCCCCGTTTGTTGTCATCTATCCTTTTCCCTGTGATGGACGCACCTCCCGGGGCCCCTTCTTTTCAGTAAGATATCAAAGGGGTGTGTCCCCGTAGTTTTTTTCTATCCTGGTCGGTGAAAGGACGCAAACCCCGCCGCCTTAAAAGTACAGATATCAGGGCTTTTTCCTGAAATTGTCATCTATCCTGGGCGTGGAGGAAAACACCGGGGCTCCTCTTACAGTACAGTTAACCGGGGTGTGTCCCGTAGTTGTCATCTTTTCCCCCGGGCGTGGAAAGGACGCACCGGGGCTCTGCTCTTACAGTAAAAGATATCAGGGCTGGGGTCCTTGTTTTCATCTATCCTGGGGCGTGTGATGGACGCCCCCGGCGCTCTTTCTCTTAAAAGATTCAGGGGTGGGGTCCTGTAGTTGTCATCTACCCCGGGCCCTGTGATGGCGCACCCGGGGGCCTGCTCTTTTTCCAAATATCAGGGCTTTTGTCCTTATTGCAACTATCCCCGGGGCCCCTTGATGACGCCCGGCGCTCTGCTCTTACAGATATCAGGGGTTTCCCCGTAGTTTTTCATCTATCCTGGTTCGTGTGATGGACGCACCGCGCCCGCTCTTCCCGATATCAGGGGGTGTGTCCTGTATTGTCACATCCTGGTCCCTGTGAAAGGACGCAACCCGGGGCTCCCGCTCTTCCAGATAAAAAGGCGGTTCCCCCTTTTTTTGTTCATCTTTTCCTGGTCATGTGGGGGAAAACCCCGGGGGCCCGCCTTTTCAGAATCAGGGGGTGTCCTGTAGTTGCATCCATCCCGGGCGTGGGGTGGCCCCCAAAACCGGCGCTCTGGGCCCTTCCAGATATCAGGGTGGGGTCCTGTTTTTTGTCATCAAACCTGGGCAAGGGGGGGAAAAAACCCCCGGGGCCCCTGCTCTTACAGGGTAACAGGGGTTGGGTCCTGAGTTGTCCCCTTTTCCCCGCGTTTTGATGGGGACACCGGCGCTTTTGGGTCTTACAGTTATCAGGGCTTTTGTTCCCCATAGTTATCCTAAACCCGGCGGGGAATTGGGGGCAACCCGTGCGCCGGGCCCTTTCAGTTTCAAATATCAGGGCGGTCCGTAGTTATCATCTATCCTGGGCGTGTGATGGACGCACCGGCGCTCTGCTCCTACAGATATCAGGGCTGTGTCCTGTAGTTTCATCTATCCTGGTCGTGTGATGGACGCACCGGCGCTCTGCTCTTACAGATATCAGGGCTGTGTCCTGTAGTTGTCATTCTATCCTGGTTTGTGATGGGCCACGGCGCTCTGCTCTTACAGATATCAGGGGTGGTCCGTAGTTTTCATCTATCCTGGCGTGTGATGGGGCACCCGGGGCCCTGCTTTACAATACAGGGGTGTGTCCTGTATTTCATCTTCCTGGTCGGGGATGGGGCACCGGCGCTCTGCTCTTTCAGTACAGATATCGGGGTGTGCCTTATTTTTCATCTATCCTGGTCGTGTGGATGGGCGCACCGGCGCTCCCCTTACAGATATCAGGGCTGTGTCCCGATTTGTCATCTATCCTGGGCGGGATGGGGCCCCACCGGCGCTCTGCTCTTACAGATATCAGGGGTGTGTCCGTATTCATCTATCCTGGTCGGTGATGGACCACCGGGGCCTCTGCTCTTTTACAATATCGGGCTGTGCCTGAGTTGTCATCATCCTGGTCGGTGATGGGGCACCGGCCCCTCTGCTCTTACGACAGTATCAGGGCTGTGTCCTGTATTGTCATCTACCTGGCTTTTGATGGGCCACGGCCTCTGCTCTTACAGAACAGGGCTGTGTCCTGTATTTGCATCTATCCTGGGCGTGGAGGACGCACGGCCTCTCTCTTCAGTACAGGCTGTGTCCGTAGTTTTCACTTCCTGGTCTGTGGGACCACGGCGCTCTGCTCTTTCAGATATCAGGGGTGTCCGTGTTTTTTCACTTTCCTTCTGTGGGGGCCCCCCCGGCGCTCTGCCTTCAGATATCAGGGGTGTGTCTGATTGTCATCTTTTTCCCGGTCTGTGGGGGCCACGGGGGCTCGCTCTTCCCCATATCAGGGGTGTGTCCTGTATTGCATCTATCCTGGTCTGTGGGCCACCGGCGCCCTCCTTCAGAATCAGGGCTGTGTCCCCGGTTTATCATCCTGGTCTGGGGGGCGGACCGGCGCCCGCTCTTCCCGAATCAGGGGTGTGTCCTGTAGTTGTCACTACCTGGGCGTTTGGGGGGCCCCCGGCCTCGCTCTTACAGTATCAGGGCTTGTCCTTAGTTTTATCTATC
>JAODAL010083907.1:0-11093 GCA_025379985.1 Phyllomedusa bahiana
AGTGATGGGGGAAAGATTTGGAACATGAGGTCAAGGATAAAGTCATTTTCTAACACTTACATCAACATGAAGATATAATTTACAGCTTAAAATTCTCATTTACTATAAAAAGGTAAAAAAAAAAAAAAGCATCAACAACATGAATAATGTATGAATCCACATTCGCAGAGGTTACATTCTCTATTTCTTTATTGGTTAACACAGCAGTAGTGCTGACAGCTTGCAGTGTGAAGGCAGACACTCTTAAAGTTCATTTTCTTAATGTTCTCCCCATAGGGAAGGACAGCTTCATAAATTGACTATGCAGTAATTTGCCTCTCACATCTTAGCCAAACGGGTAGTCAATTGCACATATTAACAGTTATGCAATCAATGTGTGAGCTGCTGAAGGATCTGCGATGTCAGCAATAAAACTGTCTGATTGTCATCTTTCTGGGTACACAGCCTGAATTTTATTTATTGCCGGCTGCCATTTTTTTTTTTCATTCTTCGGTGCTGAATGCACAATTGAATCCTCAGAAGAGAAATTATCAGAGAACAGTATTTGCAAGGTTAAACTCTGCCTGTAAAAAAATAACATCCATCTTATACTAGCTAAATGAATTACAAGATGTAGCTACAACCTATCTGGCTTCCTCACAACTGTCAGCGCTTTATGACGGACTGTTTTATACGTTGTTCCACTTCCCTTGAAGGTAAAAATGACCTTGGCTATCGGAACTAAGTGATATATTTCAGAGGTTAGAATCAACAGCCTTCCGTTCCATTTAGCCGGCATGGAAATGATATGAAGGGGAAATAGATATTGCATTTATTTAGCCAAATGCGGAATTATTTGAACTTTTACATTAGCGACCCAGGAAATCCCCCCTTCTTCAATATAATCATATTGGTGGCATGTTAACAGAATTGCCTTGACATTACTGAAGTTGACTTAGCGAATCCCTACCAGCGTTGGAAATGAGGAATCTGTATGCCCTATTAGTGCAGTTCAAGAGATCGTAATCTTCTGAAACTGCTGCTGTATTCAGCGTTCTGATAAGCAATAACTGAATATTTCAAATTACAAATTATAATACAAAATGCTACATATTCATAGCACCATCTGCTCTTTATTGGTATGCAACTGAAAAAAAATATATCATAGCAATTTACAAGCTTTCAGAGAAAGAAAAAAAACTCTGTGCAGTTTAAACTAGGCCATCCTAAATTGCTACCAATTAGCATATCCGCAGCAACTGGAAATACCTAGCTTGGCATAGATTCTCACACGGATGTAAAGTATAACATAATTTTCCCCTATTTTGTTAAGGTAGAACATGTTCTATGATAGTGCTTTATTTGAAATAAAATACGTCTGTAGCTTCAGAAATAAAACATCTTTAAGACGCGGCAGAATGATTCATAGCCAATTTATGCTAACCAACATGTCGTACAAAATTGCATAAGTACTCATAAAAATTATGCTTAGTTTGGAGTATGTGAAATGAGCCATAAAGTTGAAATTAATGTTTTTGTTCTGCAATGTAACTGTGTTAGTATGAAAATGGAAATATAATAGTATAACTTTAATGTTAAACAAGGTAGGAAGGACAGGGCAGACTTGCTATACGTATTATCGACACTGTCCTAGCTTTTAAAAAACTTTTAAAAAGAAACTCGGGTAAACATAGAATTTATCATGGTGGTTATTCTTTAGTGACTGGTGCCACAGTTCGGATTCAGGCTGATGTCAAATTCGACTAAAATATATGTTATTTAATAAGGGTTGGCCTGAATGGAGTTTTGGCAAGAATGGCCCAAAAATATCAACCTTAGAGCATGGTTTCTATGTTTTTTGAAAGGAGGTTTAACTTACTGTTTCACAACACTCCCGGTGTGTCATCATTTCTGGTCTGATGTCACTTCTGTTTACCATGACATAGGGCAACTCTGATGTAAAAGAATTGTAAGTGACATCAGACATGATTTTGGACTGGTGAAGCTGTCGGGATATCTTAACCTCTGGCACTTTGAGGGCCCTTTTATCAAGGTGTTTTTAGGGTTTATTTTCTTTAGTACTCTTTTAATAATCTCTTATATATTCTTATGCCAAATTCATTTGTGCTTCATGGAGTACAATTGGCACATTTTTTGCATTTTTGGGGGAAATTTATATTTCACTAATATTAGGCTGAGTATTAATTTTGTTAAATCTATCATCCATTCCTAAAACTTTATATTTTATGTGTATCTATTTAGTTTTGGGTGCCATTTTTACTATACTTATCTGAACTTTATTGGTTGCCTCCCAGTAGAACTATAGGATAGCCTTGTGTTTTCTTGACAGGCTTTTTTTCTGCCCTTTTTAATTGTTGTTAATGTTTGATTTCAGGCCTTAATAATAAAGTTTACATTTGTACTTTGATCTGGGTATGCATGCAGGGCCGTTCCTAGGCTAAATTGCACTCAGGGCGAGGTGAAGAAATTTCGCCCGCCGCCCTCCCCCGTAACATATGGTGCCACATTGCATCACCATAAACCAAAGCCAAAATATACAAAAAGCTTTACCACAATCTGCTACATATAAAACTACTAAATAATAGTCATACAGTTACCAAATAACACTGCTACACCAACCAAAATCCCAAGACCACTGAGACCACATATCAACCAGCACACAGTGACCGAATAATACCACCACACCATTATTATTATTATTATTATTATTATTTATTTTAGAGCGCCATTAATTCCAAGGCGCTGTACATTCAAGGGAATTACATACATAACAAGTGTTGAACAATTACAATGGTGACGAAAAATGACTAGTAAGTAATACAGAAGGAGGGAGGACCCTGGCCGTGAGGGCTTACAATCTACAGGAGAAGGGAGAGACAGAAGGGTGTGGGGCGGACATGTTTGTGGGCCAGTGTACTGGTGGGGGGTTAGTGTAGGTTATAGGCATCCTGAAGAATGGGTTTTCAGGTTGCTTTTGAAACTGGTGAAAGTTGGGAGAGTCTGATGTTTTGAGTTAAGGAGTTCCAGAGAAGTGTGAACACGAGTGAAGTCTTGGGGACGGTTATGTGAGGAGCTGATGAGAGGGAGCAGAGGAAAGGTCTTTTGAGGGAGCGAGAATTGCGTGAGGGGAAGTATTTGGAGATTAGAGCAGATATGAATGGAGGGGAGAGGTTATGGAGAGCCTTGTAGGTGAGGGTTAGTAACTTGAACTGAATTTGCTGAGCAATGGGTAGCCAGTGAAGGGATTGACAGAGGGGAGAGGCAGAGAAGTAGCGGGGAGAGAGGGGAATCTGACGGGCAGCAGAGTTGAGGATGGTTTGAAGGGGAGCAAGAGTGCTTGATGGGAGGCCACAGAGGAGGATGTTGCAGTAGTCGAGGCGGGAGATGACAAGGGCGTGGACTAGCGTTTTTGTAGTGTCAGAGTTGAGGAATGGGCGGATGCGAGAGATGTTTTTCAGGTGGAGGCGGCAGGCAGAGGTGAGGGCTTGGATGTTTGGTTTGAAGGATAAAGAGGAGTCAAAGGTTATCCCAAAGCAGCGGACTTGTGGAGCTGGTGAGAGGGTGTAGCCATTAACAGTAATAGAGAGATCAGGTGGAGGGATGGAGTGGGACGGTGGAAAGATGATGAATTCAGTTTTATCCACATTTTAGTTTTAAGAGACGGAGGAGGAAAGAAGGGGATATGGACGATAGGCATTCTGGGATCCGGGAAAGGAGAGAGTTGATATCAGGGCCGGAGATATAAAACTGGGTGTCGTCCGCGTACAGGTGGTATTGAAAGCCGTGTGAGGCTATGAGCTGACCCAGACCTAGAGTGTAGATAGAGAAGAGTAGTGGGCCCAGGACTGACTCCTGGGGGACACCAACAGAGAGCGGGCGGGAGGTGGTATAAAAGTGAGAAACACTGAATGTCTGTTCAGAGAGGTATGAGGAGATCATGGAAAGAGCCAAGTCCGTGATTCCGAGGGAGGAGAGGATTTGTAGCAGGATAGAGTGGTCGACCGTGTCAAAGGCAGAGGACAGGTCTAAGAGGAGAAGCACAGAATAGTGATGTGAGGCTTTGGCAGTTACTAGGTCGTTGGTGACTTTAGTTAGGGCAGTTTCAGTGGAGTGGTTGGGTCGGAAGCCTGATTGGAGTGGGTCAAGGAGAGAGTTGGAGGAGAGCTGGGAGGACAGTTGAAGATAGACATGCTGTTCCATGAGTTTGGATGCAAAAGGAAGCAGTGAGATGGGACGATAGTTGGACAGTGAGAGGGAGAGATGGTTACTTAAGGCTGGGGGTGAGGGTCGCATGTTTAAATGAGACAGGGAAGATGCCAGAGGTTAATGATAGATTGAAAAGGTGGGTGAGGGCTGGGAAAATAATAGTGTTGAGTGCTGACCACATATCACCACCATACAGTGACTGAATAATACAAACTGATTATTACTGAGTACAAACCATTATACTACAAAAAATATTACCGGCGTACAGTGACCATACAGTGGTGGATACCCGCTGTACACAGGCTCTGCAGACATATAAATGATTACAGTAAAGTTATATCTAGTGACTAACAAGAGATGTCTCTGAAGAGTTGTGTTCTTTCTCTTCTTCTCCATCTGTCCCAGGCTGCCATGACGACTACTCCCGACTCTTCACTGTAAAATTTACAAAACAAATATCTTAAGACTCCTCAATTTATCAGCACTTCTCTACCAATTCCAATCTCTATAAAAACTCCCCATCTATAGCACCTCATATGGTAGCCATGTAATATGCCCCCTGTAGCCAGGTAGTAGCCCCCTTTAGCCGGGTAGTATCCCCCTGTAGCCAGTTGATGCCCCCCGTAGCCAAATGATGCTCCCATAGCCAGTGATGCCTCCGTAGCCAGGTGATGCCCTCCTGTAGCCAGATGATGCCCCCTGTAGCCAGGTGATGCCCCTGTGGCCAGTAGAGGCCCCATGCATGCATATGCCCCTTTGCAGCCAGTGCCCTGTAGCCATATCCCTCTGTAGCCAGTAATGCCCCCTGTAGCCAGTGATGCCCCTGTAGCCAGTAGATGCCCCCCTGTAGCCAATGATGCCCCCCTGTAGCCAATGATGCCACCTGTAGCCAATACATGCCCCCTGTAGCCAGTGATGCCACCCTGTAGCCATGATGCCCCCTTGTAGCCAGTGATGCCCCCTAGTAGCCAGTGATGCCCCCCTTGTAGCCAGTGATCCCCCTTGTAGCCAGTGATGCCCCCTGTAGCCAGTGATGCCCCCCTTGTAGCCAATGATGCCCCCCCTGTAGCCAGTGATGCCCCCTGTAGCCAGTGATGCCCCCTTGTAGCCAGTGATGCCCCTGTATCCTTTGATGCCCCCCTTGTAGCCAGTGATGCCCCTATTGTGGCCAGTGATGCCCCTGTAAGTAATTATAAAATAACAAAAAAAGTACTCACCTCGGTCTGCGCGTCCCAGTCCGGAGCTGCTGAGCTGTGTAAGCGGCATGACATCATCATGCTGCTTACACTGTCATGCAGCTTCCAGGGATCTCCTCGGCGGCAGAGCTGCTGACCGAGAAGACCCAGCGTCGCAGGGGGTGTGGTGAAAGCCGTGCGCCTCCTGCAATGATAATACAGGGGAGGAGTCAGGACGGGAACGATCCGTCCCGCCTCTTCCCTGCACCAGCAGCTGCTGGCTCTGCGCGACTGTTATAAAACAGCCACGCAGAGTCAGGGGCGATCCTCCGGGCGGGCGAGGTAGGCGGTCGCGGTGCCCCCCTCGGGTGAGCGGAGCCTCGGCGCCCCGGGCGATCGCCCACCTCACCTGCCCCAAAGAACAGCCCTGTATGCACGCAATGTGTTTTGGATGTGTTTTGCTTTCTCTTTCTTTTTTGTCAGGAAGTGACACCATCATCGGGAGCACCACTGGAACAGGAGCACTGTGGAACAGTAAATTAACTCCTAAAGCTCGTAAAAAAACAACAACCCTAGCTTACGAATATGGTTAGGGTAAGATTTAGAGAAAAAAATTCATGTCACGAACCCAAGTAATTTCACAAGTTCAGCTGAACTGAGCAACATTATTAGTAAGTCTTCCAGAGCTGAATATATTGATGTTGTTTATGAACAGCACACATGACCAGTATAGGTTTAAATTCCAGTGGAATCCCAGTGGTCCCTGTGCTTTTGGGGTTGCTGTTCTATTATGTTTTAAACACCTAAAATGGAGGGCCCCTGTACAAGAAAACTGTAGGGGCTCTTTGCTGTTAAACAGTGTTTCACAGAGCCACCTTTACGCTTCTCTAACAGTCAGAGAGAGCTACAAAATTCATTAGCTCATTAGCTATAGCTTTTGTATAGGTTGAGCAGCTGCACAGGTTTCACCAGTGGTATGCATACCTCCTAAGTGTCCGTATTTTGGAGGGCAGTCCCTATTTTTAACTCTTGTCCCTCTTAACTCTATAAATTTCCCTCTTTTTCATTTGGGAAATAGATTTGCATCAATAAACTGACTATCTTGCTTTAAAAAGTATCTGATTGCTGTATATTACATAAAAACTTACTTAATATTTCATCATTGGATACAATGTAATCATGAAAATGTGTCCCGTTTTGGCTGTCTAAAAAGTTGGCATGTATGTGTATGGGCGTGGTTAGAGATGTGTGGTTGGAGGCGTAGCCTGATGTGTCCCTCTTTGCAATCTCTAAAAGTTGGGAGGTATGGGTATGTCCACCCGGGAGCAGTGCTATAAGTGTTTTGTGTTACTTGAGGACTATTATTAATCTTGCATTAGGTCCCAGGGTATGCATCTCGATGCACCTAGTGATAGTGGTTTGACAATAATGAATGGTTACTTCCAAAATCAAGGTGACACCTGTTCACGGGTTGCAGCTTAACTCTATTGCAGTGATGCTGAGTTGTAATACCCTAGACAAACTGTGTACAAGTGTAGCACTGTTTTGGAACTAGACAAGTGTTTAGAATTATGTACAACTCCTTTAAAGAGAACATGTCACATAAGTTATGCCCCCCTTGCTGAGGACAGCACAAGCTAGTGGCGGACATGCTGTTTCCAGCGCTGTCTCCCTTATTCTGTAAGGTGCAGTAGTTTTTGGGGTGACATGTATGAGTTTTGGTGCTTAGACGACACTTTGTAATGCGCCTGAGATCCGGGGGAGTGCTGGAGGTGTGGTGCACTACAGCCGTTTGATTCTACACATTTATGACTTTTCATCGGCAAATCCAGGCGCATTACTGCTGGAACAGGTAGAGCACTTGAAAAGTGGTTTACCTGAGCCAGAATTGTCGCTTTGTAGCTAGAAAGCGCTAAATCTATGACCTGCAGTAGAACAGGTTCATAGATTCAGGCGCATTCTACGCTACTAGCGTAGTGTAGCTGGAACTTGCTTTCACTGAAAAGTTTGGAGGTCAGATTTAGGCACAAAGAGAGGTGAAGTTTGTATAGTATAGGATCCCATTTGATGTGAGGTCACTTTGCATTGGTAAATGGGCTCTCACAATCTGATCAAAATGTGCACTAAAAACCTTAGTTATTAATGCATACTAGATTTGTATACTATATGTATATGTATACTAGATGTGTCTATTCAATGTTTATCTGTATTTTGGTGTTGGTAGTGTGATTCTCTGCTTTGTTTTGTGTGTTGGCATTTCTATTACACCATGGCAGCTTCCACAATTTATTTCATGTAGTTTTGGGGTGCTGATCATTTTTGTCTTTTTTGGAGTGTAGTTCATACATTGTCAGGGTGAACATTTATCCTGTTTAGTTAGGCACAACACTAGTGTAGTGTTTATCTGTTAGTGGCTACTCCTGTTGCTGTCTTAGCACCTGCATAGGTGTTGGTAATACAAATGAGGAGGGTCAAAAGTTGCAGTTTTCCTGATTCAAATGTGATGTTCCTTACCTACTCTTTAAATTAAACACTATTAACACCTTCAACAAAGCAGCTGGAGGTGGCCTAATTTGTTTCATTGCTTAATTTATCACCTGAATCCAGTTACGCTGCACATGGCTAAGAGCTCCTACACGTTTTGTCTGTATACCAAGTGAGGTGACCTCTTAAGGTAAAGCTTCCCTGCTGAGAAGAAATATTTACAGTTGGTTAAAAAAATTTTTTAACTTGGACAATCCCTACTTGTTAAATATTAGGATGATCACGAAGTCTCTTCCTGCTGGGACCACCAGTGATCAACTGCAATGTATGGAAAAACTTTAAATGTTAGTGCAGGGAAAATTAAGCATTACACAGTGTCAAACCAGTAGGTTGCCTATGTAACACAGGACAGAAGAGGCTATTCACGTCAAAATTTGTTTTTAGTAACCATTCTCCATTATGGCAGAGAGTTGAGGATCATGAAAATCCAGAACAGAGAATCCAACTTTTCTAACTGAGCATCCCCTATTAGGGTGTAAGTGGGTTTTCAAAATAAAATAACCACTCAAATTATATATTTTAGTATAAACCTTCCTAGTGTCCAAAATCAATTGTATATTATTGATGATTATATTTTGCTCATTTCTGAATTCATTTTAGCAGTTTTGTTACATGTAAAGTATTCAACTTATTCGTGATTAGAATAAACCCTCAAAATGAAAAATCAGCTAGATTTTAGGGTGTTTATTGAAAAATACTGTGGCATGTGTGGTGGACCGGAGCGCAGGGGGAGCAGAGGAGAGGGATGGAAGCAGAGGCAGCCCTAAAGAGGCTATTGTTCTGGTCATGGCGGCTATCACTCCGTCACCCGCACCTCTCATGCTCCACTAGCACCTGACACCAGTGAAGAGGGGGACTGAACTTTAGATGGTGGTAGTTGTTCCCCCGGGGTACACTCAGTTGTTCTCTCCCTCAACTGCCTGTGGTGGGTGGTGTGTGAGATGCCCTTGATGTGCGGTGCAGAAATAACATGCAGGAGGCCAAGGGTTTACAATTTCAAATCATCTTGGGCCTCTTTACTTCACTCCAGACAAGATGGTATACACACAGCAGTGGTCAGCATTCAAATTACAAGACAGTCCTTCCAGTCCAAGCCACTCAGTAGACTAATGCAGATTAGTGTGCCTAAATAAAGTCCCTTGCACAAATGCTTTCCAGACCTGCTGTCAGCGATATTACCTAAATATCTTGCACAGCCCAGCTGAGTCTTTCTGGATTCGCGTCTCCTCTTTCCACATCCACTCCCATGTGGCCAAGAGATTGAAGAGTTAAAACTGCACCCTGAGCCCAGGGGGCAGCACAGCCCATGTCAGAGTAGCATGATGGCTTGCACCTCTGACAACTTGCAGATGATAACGACACTGATAACCCAAGGTGGAAATCAGTGGAGAGAACAACTGCCTCCAGTGGAGAGACAGGCTCCCCTGGAGAGACTCAGAAACTAAATTTACCAGGACTTATATAGACTACCTCTACTGCCACCCTGTGTATTGTTGTCATGGAGATTCCCACCATTAGCTCGTGATTTGGCATGGACTGGTTAGAATTTATTCAAAACAGCCTGACTAGACATATCCAGAGACAGCTGTTAGCTAAATACAAGGGGAAGGCAGAGGTAATTTCTAGAACATTGTTACTGCGACCAATACAGAATAATAGTGCAATTATTAATAAACATTATGAAACATTTTTAACCATTAGTAGTGTGTTGTACCACCAGCTCCTGCACACTACACATGTACTAAATCAAGGGACTGATGAATAATAACAAGCATAAAATTAAAGGGGATTTAGATTTTTAGCTGTAATTCAGTTTTCTTGTGACACTAGTCACTAAACCTTCCATGAGTATACACTTGATAGTCAGCAACTGAGGTAAATCATATTCTGTACATAATTTTTGGTTCCCAGTTTAAAAATTGACTGTCATTAATTTTACCTCTTGGGTTTCAATGCAGTAGTCCTAAATTTTACTGTGCCAGGAGTTGCAAAGTTATCCAGTTTTTCTATACAAAAAATATTTGGGCAGTGTGTGAGCTTTTTCTTGAGAGGACTGGACTTTAAATGGGTTTTACATTTTTAGAAAAAGTTTGTCACCAGTTGGGTAGGTTTTAAAATATAAAAGAAAAAATTTCACCTTTTAAACCCTCTCCGGTCACGGCTCCCAGTTGACAACATGTTCATTGTTCAAGTGACCCTGCAGCTACTCACGGGGTGCAGTTGCCTTTTTCTGGATATACAGCATATAATCATTGAGGTGATTGGCTGCAGTGTCATAGAATTGCTTGTCATGACATCATCAGTGAGTACACTGGGACCCTCTGTGATGCTGGAATGGAGCAAGTTTAAAAGTTGAGCTTTTTTCTTTATTTTACAACCTGAGCTTTTTGTAATAATGGGAAAACTCATGAAAGCTTGATGGAATGTCAAGCTTTCAGACGGGGAAAGGGATGGAAGAGTTTAAAAATCAGTTAAGAAGGATGTTTGAGAGGAGTGATTTAAGCTATGATAATCTGTATGGAATTTTGCCAAATAACAAAATTATGAATAAATGTTGGATGCTACAGCAATTCATTATTGCTTATAAAAATTCTGATACAATTCTGATAAAGTACATACAATAATCAACATACACTATTAGTGTATTATCAGCAATGAAAAGAAAAGAGACACAAAGAAGACCACAGTGCTACCCTTGTGTCAAAAGATAAATCAATTAGGCTCTCCTTAAAACATTGTGCTAAATCTTAGAGGCACAACTCTCTACCAGTGTCTTACTCTGATTCAGAGTCAAAAGAAAAAGCCTTTAATCAGCGCCAGTTGCTCTCAGTCCCATATACCACATGGAGGTCTTCCATGGTAAGCAGTTGAAACGTAATAAATAGTGTTGAGCGATTTTTTATCGACAAAGTTGAAATCGGCAAGGTTTTTATAGTGATCGAATTTTCCAGATCATGCGATAATTAAGGTTAAAATCTGAGCATAATCTATTAAGATCGCGCCTTTTTCGGCGCTTCCTTTAATTTTGGCTGCCAGCAAATCAGATTATAGAATAGAGCAGGATGAGATGTGTGTGCGACGTCATGACTGGGATGTGTATGGTTGCGTGGCTGGAAAAATCACATGACCTCGTTTTACATAGAACAGCGTTTCCTGTTTCAGCCAGTG
>JAODAL010083908.1:0-11093 GCA_025379985.1 Phyllomedusa bahiana
GTTTCCTTACCACCAACCATTTTCCGCCTGTCCTGACCTCTTGCCTGTCCCCGACCCGCCTAAGCCTCACGATTCTGTACCAAAGCACACCTTGGCTGCCAACCCGCAAGCAAGTCACGCCAGTGGGACGACCTGGTAAATTCTCCGCCGCAGCCCAAATCCAAACCCCCTTTTCGGCGGGCCCCTGGTAAAACCGGGTTTTTACTTTGATTTCCTCCCCGGGCCCCTTTTACCTTACACCCCTCGCTTGCGGTTTGGGCCCCGCGGATCCACTACCCGGGAAATTTTTGTTAACCCCACATTGGGGTTTTCCAAAATCTAATACTAGCAGCACCCAAAAAAGTCGGGGTTTGCACTGACTTTTCCCTCTAAAATATCACAATTGCATCCTCAGTTTACATATCACAAGTTTTTTTCTGCAAATTCAGTATTTTAAATCCGCAGAAAATCCGACAGTACCCTGTGGGTTTATTTGACAGCAATAAAAAAATCTGTGTTGTAGTCAAAACCCCGACCGAAATTTTTAAACCCTCGGTTTTTAAAAAAACCCCTTGGGAATATGCAACAAGGGTTTCACAAATTTTTAAACGGGTTCCTTGTACATTCAACCCGGGGAAAAAAAAAGGGCCGGGTTGGGAAAATCCGAAAACCGACCCGGGGGCCTTTTTCGCCAAAACCATCAAGTCCAGCAATGTCAAAATGCTGTCGGATTTTGACTCCAAAATTTTACAAATTTGCATGGAGACCAGCCTGAAGCTTGCCCTTTTTTTCCTGCCCAACCCTTTTTACAGATAAACCACTTCCTTTAAACTTAGTTTTCGGACTCCAGGTTTTGCGACCCATCTACGGAGATAATAAAATATGCCAGAAAATCTCCACCTATAGAAGTTTATGCTCAAACCTACAAATCTTTCCCTTTTATCAATTTACAAGTTTTTTCCACCTCACTTTTTTCGAAACCCAAATTTTTCCAAAAAACTCTTTTTACAGTCTTAAAATGCAAACACTTATCAAAAAGATTTTTTGCTTAAGAAAATGGCCACAAGATTTCAAAGTTTAAAAATTTCATTACCATTTTGGAAAATCTCCCAGTGTTTTGGCTTTGATCGTCTTCAAAATCCCACAAGCCCCCTTTTTTTGTTTTTTAAATTTTAAAAAAACTAAATTTGACCCAAAACCAGAAGTAGATACCTCTAGACTTCTCTCTTCTCGTCTGCCTACTACTTGCATTAGTAATCCTATTCCCTCACACCTTGCCCAGTCTGTCTATCCAGCTGTCACTACTCACATCTCTCTTCTAGTATCTTTCCCTTTTCTTTTGAACAGAAACCCCATTACTGAAAAAAATCATCTCTTGACCTGTCCGTTTTTTAACTATTGCCCTTGTCTGAAATTTTTCCTTTCTTTTTTAAACTTCTGAAATGCTTGGTCTACTCTTAACTATGATGAGCGTTTAAAACGTCGACTATCTTCACAGGTCGATAGCGTTTAATCGCAATTATCAAGACTTTTTTTTCCGATAGTCGATAAAAATTACGCCGATGACCATTAAAGTCATGGAGAGGAACAACACCTTCATTCTTACACCCAAACGGGGCTGGAGAACTGGAATTAACACCACAACAGTCAAATGGATACTGCTACATCTTAGGCAACAACTAGGTTATAAAAGCCACGAAAAAAAATCACACACCATTCACTATCCCTTTCTTGCACCATACATGACCCTTAAACCTGCATGACCAAAAAAATTTTAAAAATGCCCCGAAAGCGGGGGCCCGGGCTTGGAGCGCAGGAGTAGGGCGCAAGAAGAAACTCCTGGCAACTTGCAAAAAACGGGACAAATAAGCCTTATTCTGCCACTCAAATACGCTGTATCTAGCGGAGGATCTGCTGCACAATACCAGGGCACCTGGAAAGATTACCGGGCCCCGGGTTTAACTCCGTGAAACGGGGGACTCCCCGCTGCCCTTGTCATAAGCTCCGCCCCTTGGCCGTCGTAACCTCGCTAAAGGAGGACCCCCCCGAACTCACAGCGGTGAGCTACTTACCCCCGCCGGGGCCTGCAAAAGAGGTGGGTCCCCCGCTAAACCCCCGGGCGGCCTGTTTTTTTCCTCCGCACTTTTTCCCCCGCACTTCCAGAGCGCGACGGAAAACCACGTGGGGAGCCGGACCCAAAACCGCCCCGGACGCAGGTGTCCAGGCCCGGGGCGAAGCTGCTGGACATAAGTAATCCCTGACTCAAAATACTGCCCCTCACATCCCCGAAACCCTTCCCCCTTTGACACCAGGCCGGGGATCGGAGCCCCCCCGACGAGTCACCCCCAAAACAATACGAGCTGGGGAAAAGAAACCCCGCGGCCGGGGGCCATTTTTGGGATGGGCCCGCCTTTATCTGGCCCTGACCTCCTAGGCTTGGCCCCTTTCCCTTGTTTTTTTACTTTTTTGAAAAACACTCGCTTTATACCTGGAGCTTTTTCGCCCGCTCCACCCCTTTGGCCCCCCTTTGGAAGCGAGAAAAGGGTTTGTTTAAAAGGGAAATTTCCCAACACCTGGCTTGACTTTGGGCCCAAACTATCTTCTTTCCCACTGGGGCCCTAACCCCCCCCCAAAACCCCTACTCACCCAAAGAGCACCCTCCTGATTAAGTATTACCCCCTACACCTGTGAGGTCCTCATTTTAAGCATAGCCGGGCCCTTTTGCTTTTAGCGGGAATCACTTGTGAGGTGGGGGACTGTTTACTACCACGGCGGGCAAAACAAGTTTTTTCCTACTAAAACACGAGAAAATTGCAGCAATAAACATATACCAACCTTTAAATTTAAACCAGACATTTACCCCCTTAGGTCCGTGCGGGGGGCCTCTCTGTGGGGTGTTACTTCCGCCCCCGTTCTCCCTTCTGAAAAGCTCTGCCCCAAATACCTAGGTGTATCTCGGGACTTGAAAGACAAGAAAGCTACTAAATTTTTAAAACCAAATAGAAAGAGGGGATAGAAGAAAAGAGGAGTAAAAGGGGGAAAAAAAAAAAATTATATATATAATATTTTTGCCCCCTACTGTTATCTATCTCATTCCCCTCCCCTTTTTGGCCTAATCTTTTAAACTGCCTGGTTTACTATTCCAAGATCAATGGGAGGTACTAGCCAAAAGCCCGAACCAACACCAAACCAACGAAACCACTGAATTTTTCCCAAAAAACCCCCATTTTAGCCACCCTCGTCGAACGGAGATTTTCCTTTCCCAGACCCTTGTCCACCCAAACCCCTCCCAACTAAAACCCTGGGCGGGACTCCGCGCCCAACTTTTGGAACGGGCTAATTCCACGAACCCAAACTCCCCAACGTTTTCCTTCTCCTCCTTTCGTGAGAACCCCCAAATCTTTTTTTAACACACAAGGGCGGAATTTAGTTTTTTCCGATATACAACCCTTTGGGGTTCACCACCGACCACCGGGAAGAAAGATGTGGGAAATTTTTGCGATATCCCCACAATTAAACTTTTTTGTGCGAACACTGTTTTTGGAGGATGAAGTGCAAAGGCATCTATTCCAAAGTCCTAGATTTAGAGGACAACCCCAAAGAGAAAATATCCGTTTTCCCGCGGGAACCAGACCCGTTACAAAGGGCCCAAAGCTCTCTATCTTTCTCACTGATTTCATGGCCTTTTTTTCCCTCCCAAATTTGCCTCCCAATCGACCCCCACGTTTGCCCGGGAAATCCAAAAAGTTTTACCAAAAACCGAAGCATCTACTTTTCTTTCAGCCCCCAAGAAATGCCCTTTGCAAAAATTAATTTTTTCCGCACTAAGGTTTATCTACTTAGACCCTCTCTGAAACTTTCCCCCCCTGCCGCCCAAATTTATAAAGACACCCGAAATTTTTTCCTGATCTCTTACGGGGAACAAATTTTGAAGGGGGCGAGAGTTCTCTCAATACCCCAAAAAAACCCTCCGAGAACAAAAATTGGATACCACTGGGGTTCCCCGCAAATTAATCTCACCAAAAAAATTTTCTCCCCTTGTCTGGCCATCCCCCTGAAAATGGTCAAAGAACCCCTTCTATCCTGGAATCTGTTTCAGTCTCCGATTTCCCCTTACCCCCTCCCAAAACGAAAAGGGGGCCCCCGCCCCGGAGGAAATTACCCCTTTAAATTGGTCCGAAAAAACCGTACAAAAACCGTTTTCTAACCCAAAAAAAAAAAAAAAAAAAAAAAAAAATTGATCCAAAAGCAGAACATAATTTTGCCCGTCCCCTTCGTGGAGCTTCTTTCCCCACCCTTAGTGGTTTTTCACAAACCTGCCCCATGGGGCCCCCTTTTTGCCGCGAACTGTTTCCCCCCAATGGTCCTTTTTCCCGTCTCCCCGGGAATAAAATTTTGGTTTAACTCTGTTTTGTTTTTTGATTGCACAAATTTTTTTTGGGTTTCTTTTATTTTTTTTGCCATGTGAAACATGATATGCAAATCCAACTTGTTTGCCTTCCTCTTCCAAGGCTCTCGCCTTTAGGAATAACCCAGCCCTACAATACATTCCCTACAGCCACAAGGGGGGATTAAAATTACTGTCCCTCAATGTTAAGGCTAAACTCCCCTTTAAAAAGGGGGTCGACCCTCTGGAGAATGTGCTGAAGTCAAAGGCCGATATAATATTCTTCAAGAGACTCACCTTGAGGGAAAAGACTCTCATAGGTTGCACATAGAAGTTTTCCCAAATACACTTTTTTAGCTCGTCTTCAAAAAAAAAAAGCTGGGGAACAATTTTTCGTTAAGGAAAAACCTTTTCCCCTTTTTCGCTCAAACAAACACTTATTGATGGGCAACGGAAAAGTTTTAATTATCCTTCATTGCCCTCTTAGATAATACAACAAACCCGTTTGCACACTTTAAATTCCCCAAATAAGCCCAAGGGCGTTTTAATTTCCAAAAAATTACTGCAAAGGGGGCCAAAATTCCCTTCATGAAGGAAATTTTTAGTACTATGGGGGGAAACTAAACAGGGTTTTTAAACCCTGGTTTGGATAATTTCGAGCAACTCCCCCCGGGCGGGGAACAGAGCCTACAGGTTTTTCAAAAATACAGAAAATCTTCATGAACCCTTGGGCGCTACGCCCCAAAAAACCCGAAGAAAGAGCCCTTTTCCCTTTTTTCCCCTCCCCCCAACAAGTCCTATTCTCTGAAATAGATTTTTTTCTCAAAACAAACAAGTCTTCCCCAAAAATTTTGCTAAACCCCGTTTATAGGCACAAACAGGGTTCAGAAACATGCCCCAATCTTTTAACGTTTTTAGAAAAATTTTCCCCCCCCCCCCCCAACATCATATTCCCCCCCTGGAGGCTAAAACCCCTTTCCTCCTAAAATTTCAACTACAATTGTTGAGGAAAAAACTCCCCCTTACGGGAAAAACATTGAAAACAACACCTTTTTTCGGTGTCCCACCCTCCACCCTTTGGTGGGCCCATAAGGAAATTTATTAGGGGAAATTTATTTCTAAAGATTGCTTCCAAAAGAGAAGCTACGGGGGAAAAAAAATCTAATGCCCTTTCCCTAGAAAAAAATCAAGACGCAAATTTGCTCTTAAAAAAAATATCCCCTTTCCCCCCCCGCAAACCCTTGTTTGGGGTTGAGAATTTTAAAAAACATCGACGAAACCCTTGCTTACCTCCACAAATACAAATCCTTTTTTGGGCAAAATTTAAAGGGGGAAATTTTTTATTTTTGAAAGGGGTGATCGCCCCCAGGAAATTTTACTGGTTTCGAGATCAAACACCTTCAAGCCAGATCTGGGATTTTTTTCTCACAGTGAAAAAGGGAAAATTGTCCCCCACAACAGTTTGTTGTTTTCATTTGCCCAATACAACCTTTCCTTATAAAACCCTTAAAAAGATCCCCCTTCACTTCCACCTATCCCATCCCCCGGTTTTAAAAGTCCTTTTTAGAAAACCTGACCCTCCCCCCGAGTCTCAGATGAACAATTTAACTTCATTTAAATTTCTCCTATTACTCCCCAAAGAGCTACAACTGGGCGTTTAAAGCCAAAACAAAAACTGAACAAGCCCCAAAGGGGCCCGATGGGTTAAATAATGAAACTATAAATTTTTTTCCGCTGATCCTTAATCCACATCCCTGCAGACTTTAAAATTTCTTTTGCACGGGTTAATTCTTCCCCCCGCGAGAGTTAAAGGCTACAATTGGGGGGGGACCATCCCCCAAACCCGGTAAACCACAAGAATAAAGGGTCAAATTATAGCCCCTTCCCCGTCAATTCAGATATTAATTTTTATTCCCCAAAAATTTAAATGGGCCAATAATTTAACGTAATTTTTCCCCATCCTTAATTAACCCCAGATAAAGGTATTTTTCATTAGAAACGGGCAGACTAGAGATGGAATCCGGGGGTTTCCCTGAAAAATTTTAAAATTTATATAAACTTGGGTGGGGCTCTTCGGGGCCCTGCTTTCTCTTGAGGGAGAGAAACCCCTTTAAACCGCATTAGCTGGGGCAAAAATTTTACAAGTGGTTCTCCAAAAATTTTGGGAAATTTCTCTGGATCTATTTTTAACAGCGATCACCTCACTCAAATTACCATACCTGGGTTTGCTGTTTTCCCTCCTCGGGTTTTTAAAACGACCCCCCGTTTAACTTTAAACTAATGGCCCCAAAAGGGGAAATCCCCCCGCTTTCCACCTTTGTTTTTTGATTTTATTTATCAGCCTTTGGCGGAGATGATTAAAGAAAATCGCCTTTGATAAGGGGTTGTTGAGATTCCCCAAACTAGTCATAAAGCCAGCTTGTATGTTTGAAGAGGGTTTTTGTAAATATGCAAAACCCAAACACCCCTTTCCAAAACCCCCTGGGGGGTTTTATAAATTTAAAACTTTTTTTAAAGGAAGCCCTCCATGTATAAATTAAAACATCACCAAATCAACCAATGAGGGTTAACTCCCCCACCTTAAATTTTGAACTATGCTACCCCAATACAACTTTTTAGGGGGAGGGACTCGTTTATCACATACTTAGGGGTTAAAATCTTCCCCAGTCTCCCCGATACAATAAGAAATAATTGGGAAGAGTTAAGCTCCTCCTTATCTGATGAGATCGTTAAATTTAATCAAGTACCCCTTTCATGGGGGCCCAAAAAATTAGCCTTACCAAGATGCTCCTCCTTCCCCAAATTCCTGTTTATGGCAAGAAACTCCCCTTTGGGTCCCCCCAAAACCTTCTTTTTAAACTCCAAAAAACCCCCAAACTTAAAATTTATATGGGGCCCCAAAAACCCAGGTTCCAAAAAACCCCAAAACTTTTATTTGCTAAAAAGTCAGGGGGGAAGGCTGTTTCCCCAATTTTTTCGGGATATAACATCTCCTCCATTTTAGGGAACCCAAAAAATTTTAAACATGGGAAAAAGCCCTGATTTAAAACCAATTTTCCACCATAGAGAACTCAACACAGGCCGAGGCTCATTTAAGGAACACTTGTTTGGGATTATTGTTTTTTTTCTTTCTCAACCCCCCCCCCTCACAATATATAATGCCTAAATTATTCAACACCTGCCAACCCCAAAGTTTAAACACACTAGTGGGGGGAAAGGGAAAAATTTATGTTTTTAAAAAGGAAATATTGTCCCCTTTTCCCTGCCCTAGGGGCTATTTTCCCAATAAAACCAAAAATTGGGATTCCTCTAAAGGGATTTTGGGTAATTGGGGACCCTTCCCCCAAGGGAAAACCCTTTATTCCCTTTTTCGGATCTTCTTCAAAAAAATTTCCCTTAACCCCAAAATTCCCCCGTTCTATATTTTTTTACCCGAAAAGGGGAAACGATCCTTTTTCGAAATTCCACCCCCCCCCCGGGCCACATGCCTAATCCCCCTCCCCCGATTCCTTCTGGGAAGTAACTGCCTACTAAAGGGCCCCCCCACCCCCTTAAATTTAAATTTGAAGGATGCCGGTTGGGAAAAAAAAAACCTTATTTTAAAACTAAATGGGGGAAACAGAAATTTTTCCAGGCCTTTCCCCGGTTTGGGAAAATTTGGGGGGAGGGGGGGGTCCCCCGACAACCAAACATTTTTAAAAATTTTAACAACCACGTTCCCTAACCCCGAAAGATACATTTTACGGGGGAAACCCACTCCGGGTTTTTGGGAAAAAAACCCCTATTTTTTCCCGGGGCCTTTTAAGAGGGGGTGGGGAAACTGTGGGGCTGCTGGAGCTTACCACACATGTGGGGGGTCCTTCCCTGTTATTACCACCTATGGGTCGGAGACGGAAAGGTTTATTTTTAAAACTTATCCGTTTTCATTTTTTCCCCTCACACAGGAGGCCCCGCTCGTTAGATATTGGAAGTGGGATATTTCCCCATTCCCTTTCCAAACAGTTAACCCCATTTCTTAAATTTCAAAAACCGAAACACTTTAAAACAACTGGAAGTCGACTCTACTCCCAGGGTTTTACAGAGGTTCTAAAAAAAAATTAAAATTTCCCCAAAATTTCCCTACGAGAATTTAAAACCTTTCAAAATTTCCCCCCCAAACTTATTCTGAAGCAAAAAAAAAAATGGCAAGCTGGATAACTCAAAAGTTGCCACCTGCTAGCTTTGTGATATTTAGGGCCCCTTTTAAATTGAAAATGATCCCGCCAATTGTAATAATTTTCAAGGAAATTAAAAAGGATTTTTCTGATTTACTATACAAGGCTTGTTATCACTTTTTCTTTTTCCCGTTTTTTTTTTATGGCCCTTTTTTTTGAAACATTTTTGTATTTTGTAAAATTTTAATAAAAAAGTAATGTTTTTTAAAAAAAAAAAAATGCCCGAAGGGGAATTTTTTTGAACCCCATTTTTTAAATTTTAACGGGCCTTTTAAAATCCCCGTTCTGGAAAAGCCCCATACCCTTAAACCTATCGACCCCCACAGATTTAAAAAATACCGGAAAAAAAGGGGTCTTCCAACCCCCCTTTTAGTTTCACCTTTTACATTGACTGTAAACCTGTCCTGGGGCCCCAGCAAAGACCCCAAAACCCGCATGACCCCCCCGTTTTTAAAAAATGCCGGAAAAAAAAGTCTTTCAACCCCCGTTTTTTGTTTTTAAAATGGGCATTGACAAAACCTTTTCCCGGGCCACAGCAAGACCCCAAAACCCGCATACCCCCCCAAATTTAAAAAATGCTGGCAAAAAGGAGTCCTTTTTAAAACCCCCATTTTATTGAACTGGATAAAGACTATCCCTGTCCCCGGGCCCCAGCATGAGCCCCAAACCTTCATGACCCCCTAGTTTTTAAAAAGTGCCTTTAAAAAAAAGGGGTCTTTTTAAACCCCCCAAAAAAAGTTAACTGATTGACTACCTGTCCTGGCCACAGCACACCCCCTTTAAACCCCGTTTCCTTTACCCACAGATTAAAAAGTGCCGGAAAAAGGGGTCTTTCAAACCCCCTTTTTTGTTTCACTGGACATAGACAAACCCTGTCCGGGCCACAGGGATGAGCCCCAAACCCGCAACCCCCAGATTTAAAAAGGGCCCCGGGAAAAATGTCTTTCAAAACCCCCATTTTGTTTTCACTTTACATTTAAATTTTCCTGTCCTGGGTAACCTACATCTTTCAAGGGCTTTTTCCCGACCCCCCCTTGTACCCTTTTTAGAGGAAAATTTTGTATCACTATTTTGTAAATGCAAAATTTTTTAGTATTTTTAAAAATAAAAAACCCAAAATTTTTTAAAAAAAGGATGGAATCCCACCACTTTTTTGTTTTTTCTTTTTTTAAATTTTATTAAATGGGTTTTCTACTACAAGGGGGTTTCTAGCATGATTTAAAAAATCTTGCCCAAAAAACAAGTCATTTTGCAATATGTGGCCTTAAACCCTGTCCTACCCAAATTTCCCGTTTTTGACAGCACCATCACCCTTAGCCAAATCCCGAAAAATTGGGGAAAAACAAATGGCTTTAGAAACCCCATTTTTTTTTACAAAAGGGTCTGTTTGTATGCTGCATTTCACAAACAACATGTCCCCCAAAAAATTCAAAAAATGACCCTTGAGGCCCCTCTTGGGCAATTGTGATTAAAAAAATTTCCCGTTTAGAAAACCCCCCCTTTTTTTTTTAATAGGAACCCGTAATAAAATTTCTGCATTTTTTAAAGCAACATGACCCAAAAAATTATAAAAATGACTTCTCCCCGCCCCTGTTAAAAAAATTTTGAGGGGGAAATGCCACTTAGAAAACCACATTTCTGTTCTACCAAAGGGCCATGATTATAGCTTTTATTTTTACAGCAACAAAGACCCCCCAAAAATTATAAAATTACTTCACAGCCACTGTTTTTAAAAAAAATTTTGGGAGAAAAAGCCACTTTAAAAAAATATTTCTGTTCCAAAAAACCATTATTTTGCTTTATCTCACATCAACATGACCCCCCCCAAAAAAAATTAATATGACTTTTCCACCAAATATTAAAAATTGTGATGGAGAAATCCACTTGAAAACCACCTTTTTGTTCCAAAGGGGCCATAATAAAAGCTGTATCCCCACAGCAAATGAAACCCCCAAAAACCTTGACAAAAGCGAAAAAAACCTTTCCCGAAAAAGGAGTAAATCTAATATGGTTTTTTTTATTAAACCTTGGTGTCTTTTACCGTCTCCACACCCGGGAAAATCAGCAAAAAAATTTTTCTTTTTGGGGAAATGAGAAAAAAAATTTCAAATGACAAATGATCCTTTTAAAAAAATTTTTCAAAGAGGAAACCCTTTTTGTTTGAAAGGAATGGAAATAAAACCCCGGGAACTAACCCCCGACCTCGGCAAATTTGGGGCCCCAAAAATCATCAAAAGATCCATTTCCTGATTCCCCTTGAAAGAAAATTTAAAAAGATCCACATTAACTGTGGGAAAACCGGGTGCGTTTGGGCGTAATTTACTTCCCCCCGCTTTGCTGAAGGTCCACTCAGATATGACCCCTGGCTGCCCGGGCAAACAACACCTTTTTATGGCTTTGGGGACCCATCCCGGGGCCCTTCTCCTTTTGGATACCCGAAATAATTGGGTCCGGAACACATTTCCAAAAAAAATCGGTGTTTTTTAAACCCGATATCGTTTCCCCATGATCTT
>JAODAL010083909.1:0-11093 GCA_025379985.1 Phyllomedusa bahiana
GGTGTCAGAGTGCTGGACCATTTTCGGAGGGCCCAGGTTAAAAAAAGAGAAAAAAAACAGGTCATGGATACGTGAGTTGTTGCCAACATTCGGGCGTTCCACAGGGCACATTTAAAAGGGCGGGGAAAGACATACAGCGAATAGTGAGCGGTTTAGCAGGGTTTCTATGGAAGGGGGGCGGAGAGGAAGTGGGATGAGCAGTAAGGAAGGGCAGGGCCGGGTTAGATGAGATGTCACCGCAGAGAAAGCAGGAATGAAAAGCGACAGCAGATGGTTAAGTGAGAGTATGAGCGGCGTTTGTGCAGCACTATGGCGCAGGCGATTTTGGGGTGGTTAAAAAAGGGGAAACAGTGTGTGGGATGTATACATGGTGAGGGGAGGATAGAGGCGCTGATATGGATAGAATTGTCAGGGGGTGTGATTGATGGTAAAGTAGAAGGGAAAAGGCTGCAAGGTAGATAGCATTTTTGACATGGTGAAATTTTGTGGAATCTAAAAATAAGGTACTCCCCAGAAAAGCCTTCTCCTGGCCCCCTTAGCCCACTTCGGTCCCCATTTCGGTCATTTTTTCTTCCAGATCACTTACAAACTATCACTTTCAAATCTAGCAATTTCAAATCATGCACTCATATAAATGCACGTTTGACATCTATGGTCTTTTAAACAATTGGGTGGCAAAATCACATGCAAATCAGCCGAGCCACAGCAAACAGTTGATCTTTCTTCTTTGCTGTCAAACTTGTTCTATTTTTTGCTGTGTATAGTTATATGTTTTCGTTAGTATTGCTATGCTAATTATCACTTAGCTAATTTGTTTCCTTACAAGCCTATGCAGATGCTTTACACTGTAACTGAAACCCTCTTGAATGCTATTTACTTGTAGCGTATGTAAGCATTGTTCTAATGTGTTACAGTTAAAGGGGTTTTGACATGGGATGCTCCAAAATGGGTATTTAATCACTTTTCTAAATATATGTGATTACAAAAAGTGAAGACTCTGAGATCTAGAGCATTTTTCTCAACCCCCCTTAGTTACCTGAAAGCTTCCACTAGACACGACCCAGGAGCGCCCAGCCTTTGCCTGCGTGAAACACTTCTTATCTGATGACAGGGAAAATGAATTGACTTCAAGAGGCTGTGGAGAAAGTGCAGTGTATGGGCCTGTGTCTTGCTGTATAGAGAATTCACTGTTGTAATATTATTTCAGTTAAGTTTTGAGACGCTCCCTTCTCTGCTCACCCCCTCCCTCTCTCCCCTGCAGCCTTCATGACTCAGCATGATTTGTTTATATTCTACTCCCATGCTGATAAGGAGGTAAGTAACTCATGTCCTGGCAAAACCCCTTTAAGCTTGAACTAAGCGATGTGATTCATTGATGAGGTGTGCTTTCTTACCTAGGTACTGTATGTAGCCAGTGTAGACATTCATACATGGCCACCCTACAGAACTCACTAGATCAAGTTGGTTTAGCCAGCTCCAACAATATTCATTGATAACTAAATAAATAGATAAATCTAAGTAATAAATTTTGCATGTATTTACAACATTTTTTGCATCGTGATGGTGCTGGATTGGAATAAGTAAATTGTTTGACCACCCTACAGAACCAATGACACCATGTCAGGGTCCGGTGGATTCACTAGACCACCGCAAGTGATCATAGTTAAGCCACGCCAGGGAACGGAATCTAAGTAGCCCCCGGTATTCACCAGAGCCCGCCGCAAAGCGGGATGGACTTGCTGCGGCGTGAGGCTACCAGGTCGCTACCCCTGACGTGACTTGCTTACGATGGCGTCCGGGGTACTGTGTGGTACAGAATCGTAATCCAGAAGCGTAGTCGGGGACAGGCAGAAGGTCAGGGCAGGCGGCAGAGGTTCGTGGTCAGAGACGGGCAGACGGTCAGCGTACACAGGAGCGTGGACGGGTAAGTGGCCCGGCGCCGGACCTCGGGTAGCAGGGGGATGGTCATGGGTAGCCGCGGCACCCGCGCAGGACCCCCTGCGGGCAGGGGGTAGGCCGTGGGGGGGCAACGGCACCCGCACCAGCCCCCATGACACACCTAAAGTCCCCTAGGAGGTATCTCCTAGAGGCGTTCTGTAAGGTTTAGCTTCATCAAAATGTCGCAGGTGAGAAACTTGGGCTAAAGAGCCTGCAAAGTCTCATTAATCACCTTATATTTTAATATGTGCTATATCGCCATGGTTGATACTTCCCTTTAAAAAAGTCTAAATATTACTACACGATAAAATCCAGGAAAATCCACTCAATAGGATCTTTAAATATGCCTTAGATACATGTGAGAAGATCACATTGTTGAGGTTTGAGATACTCTGTCAGGAGTTGTATATGCTATATGTGTTTATATGTGGCCACCCAGTAGTTGGGATGTGGATTTTAGCTTAGTTTTGCTAGCATGTTGTGATCATATATTGAAATGTACTGAGTTGGATCAAAAAAGAAGTCCTTAATGAAATTTGTGGAAAATCATCTGAATATGTACAGAGATCACCGCACCATAGGATCTATAACATTAGCACACAAATATGGACAATCAACCCATGAATCATGATACAACCTTAAGGGATCCCTTACCTCTGTCAAAAGCAATATTGCCTAGCCAACAAAGCAGGGAAGCCGCCCCAATAAGGGTGACCCTGCACAGGAACTTAGGCTAATTAAAGCCCTACCAATTCTCTAATCTGTGCAACAAAAGCAAACCTACAAAGAGCCTAGATAGATATACATCAATTGTTATAAGCAGCTGAAACAAAGATAAAACAGCCTTAACAAATATTTAACAAATGTTTTAAACAAGCTATAATATCAGTGGAATAACACTGGGGAATACAAAAAAAAATTGTGACCTTATTTTGGGTATTTGAGCTGCGCAGTCCGAAAATCCCATCCATTCTGTTCTAGCAGCTCTGGTTTATGAGATTACATAATTCTACATTGTTCTTGTGATGAATTTGTGTATTAACATGTAGTGCAGACGAACAGAATTGAATTTGCTCCTGCACATTCATGTTTTTGTTTCCATGTGATCCATAAAATGTATGTTTTTTTCTGTTTCACATGAATTTCCAACATTTCTTTAGTACAATACTGAGTGACCATTACTTTCAGCAGTGTATACTTGTAAGGTGGCAATGCCGGATCTCTAAAACTAGAGCTGATAGGGGAACAAGGGTGTCATTTTCAGAATCAGAATTTGTTCTCTTGCGAGATTCCCAATTTTTTGGAGATTATATTTTCAGAATCAGTCCCAAACATACTCAAAAACAGTTCCAACCATTAAGGCATCAAAATAAGTGTTTACCAGTGTTATAAATTGAGACCTAAATCTAGAATTTTCTCAATACACACAATAGGTTTGAATTAGACAACTTTAACCTAACATATAGAAATAGCACACCCAAAAGTGTTCGCTGCATATAACTTATTAGTTAACATAGTATGGTTGAAGAAAGACATATGTCCATCAAGTTCAATCATGAGTGGGGGAAATGTGGGTGAAGGGAGGGAGACAAGGAGTTTTTGAAGCTTAGTTTCCTCTACTGATGAAGACTATGAAGTCCATAAGGAGAAAACCAATCTCTTCTAAGGAAGATTTCATTTCTGATCCCAGAGTTGCCATCAGGCTGGATCTAGAATTTTATATGGCTACATAGATATTAGTATTTTTCTGCTTCAGTAGTTGTCTAAGCCTTACTTGAAACTTGCACCTATTCCTGCTGTGACCAGCTCCTCAGGCGGCTATTCCACAGATTTACAGTTCTTACAGTGAAGAACGCTTTTGTCCTTTGGAGATTGAATCCTTTTTTTCTCCAGCCAAAGGGATTTTCTTTTGAGAGGGCTTTACATGAAATAATTTGTCCCCATAATTTTTGTAGGGGCCATTTATATACTTATATAAATTAATTATGTCTCCCCAGAGCTGTCTTTTCTCAAGACTAAATATGTTTAATTCTTTTATCCTCTCCTCATAACTGAGATGCTACATTCCCTTATTAGTTTGGTTGCTCGTCTTTGTACTCTCTCTAGCTCCATTACTTCTTTTCTATAAACTGAAGCCCAGAACTGAACAGCATATTCTAAGTGAGGTCACAGCAATGCTGTATACAGCGGTAAAATTACATCCTTGTCCTGCGAGTCCATGCCTCTTTTAATACATGTCAATGTCTTGCTTGCCCTAGAGGCAGCTGATTGACATTGCATGCTGTTCTGTAGTCTATGATCTACAAGAACACCCAGATCTTTCTCAGCAAGCGATTTTCCCAGTTCTCCCTATCCATCAGGACATATGATGCCTGCAGATTATTACTACCAAGATGCAGAACTATTTATCCACATTGAACCTCATTTGCAAAGCTGATGCCCAAACACTCAGTGTGTCCAGCTCTGCTTGCACTTTACGAAAATCTTCCATAGATTGCACTACACTACATAGCTTGGTGTCATCTGCAAAAATCGAAACAGTGATATTAATACCCTTTCCTATATAATTAATAAATATATTGAATAAAAGAGGACCCAATACTGAGCCTTTGGGTCACCACTCATAACTGGAGACCACCCGGAGTAGGAGTCATTTACCACCACTCTCCAATTTTTAATCCAGTTACACACTGTTATTTCTATCCCAATAGATTTTAAATGTACCCAACAAACGCTTATGAGGGACAGTGTCAAACAAGAGTCATGTAAAAATATTCCATGAAAAATACTACAAAGTGAAAAATTTTTTATGGGTATGTATGGAGAATGGCACTAAAGAGGTGCTTGTTTGCATAACAGTTCATCCAAGATAAACAGGCTCATTAGGGAACACCTTAACACAAATAAAATACTGACCAAAAAAAAACACTGGTTAGCAAACTTATGTCTTTTATAGATAACACATCACTGATGTCAAAGAGAGATGATTCCAGGAGGAAATATAAGATGCAATGTCCTCTCTCATAAAGACCGCATATGCTGTCAAGATAGACCTGACTAGCACACTTTATCAGATATGTGATGACGTGTGCTAGTTAGGTATGCCAATGTTTTTATATATGTTTTAACTATTTGTATTATTTTGAAGAATAAAAAGACACCAGATTCTTTATGCTCATTCTAGAGTGTTTGATTCATCTATAATATTTTGGGGAAATGGCCCCTATAGCCATTGTAGTTTACTATTTTAGTATTTACTATACTTCTTTTTACCTCTGGCAGGGGTGTCAAACTCCTTTCCACTGTGGCCCACAACAGCACTGTGGTTGCCCTCAAAGGGCCATTGGAGGGTAGTTAGGTGCCTTGGTAGGACTGTCATTGCTGTGCCACCACCTGTGAGTTGCACACCAGCTGTTTTTAAGCTCTCGGGAGCCACCTAAAAGAGTGTGATGGGCCAGATTTGACCCTCAGACCTGTGACACCTGTGGTTTAGAGCATTATTTTGGATAGATTTCCACCTACAGAGTCATCAAAAATGATGATTTTTAAAGAGGTTATCCGATCACTCTATAAAATTAATAGGAAGCTCCTGGTGGCCCAATTTTTAAAAAAAGTCTATACTCACCTTCCCCTGATCCTTCCAGCTCTGGGTGTTTGTGGGCTTCTGTTTTCATTCTTTTACTTCTGAATGGAGATGTGCTGTAGCTATGGATTAGCTACAGCCATCACCAGCCACTTCCCTTACATCAGAAGCAGAGAAATGTGACTGCTGCAGCCAATTCACAGTTATAGCATATCCTTGTTCATTCAGAAGTTCAAGAATGAAAACCAAAGTCTGCAAAGACCCAACGATGAAATGAAGGAGCAGTGGAAGGTGAGTATAAGCTTTTTTATTGAAACATCTGGAGCTTCCTTTTAATGTTTAAAGGAATCTGACAATCTATTTAAATCAAGCTTTTTATACGTAATTTTTAGCCTAATAACAGTCTGACACACCATATTCTGTAGTGATCTCTTCTCAGCAGTCATTGATCATTGTCACAGGCAGAATTACAATGAAAAATGACACCAATGTATAGATAATACAGGATCCACCATACAAAATAGATGATGGTCACAAATCCACACCTTCTCCTCCTGCACAGTGACCTCTGCATAGGTCACGAAGCATGTCCACAACACTCCCCCATAGAAGTCAATTAATCCTCTCTTGTTTATAAGTTCCTATGGTCCATGTGGCTGCTGTAAAGCATCTCTCTAAATGCTCTTTTGAATCGATCAATCAAGTCAGCTGCCCCCATGACCAAGTACAGAATTAATATTAACAATATATATAATACTAAATAAAGACACAATACAAGAAAACAGATTAGAGAAAAATAATTTGCATCAGTATATAATGGTGATACAATATCTTTAACCTTCATTCTACCAGCTGGGGTCCATTCAGACCCCACACATATAACCTCTTGGGCTATTGTGTTTGACACTCTAGCGCTTTAGGAGTTTGTATGCTAGACCCTCCTACACCATGCGTGTGGTTTATTTTTCCAATCAGACTTTAGATAGAAAGTTAAATAAAGGTTTTCAACTGGGGTCCAAAAAGACTCTAAGCTAAGTACTCTTTGCCTGTGCCTTTGTAGCTGCATCGGACTGGCACTGTTGCTGTTCATACTCTAAGTAGTAAAGTTTATTATTTGAAAAAAGTCAATTTGCCCACTGCATAGTCAGATACAAATTGTCTCTGATGAGTGCCAGCAAGGACATTGACACTGAGAAGCACTTTACGTTGAAACAATACAACATTAGGCTTATACCCAGCACAACTGAACTGTTGGAGAGCCTTAATTAAAGGTCTACAATGTAGCTTAATTAGTTTTTATTAGCTCATTATATGACTATTTCAGCAGAATTCAGTAATTAGAAAGCCTGTCATGTTGGTTTAAATAGTTATTGATGAAATTCTATATATCAGAATGCAAATAAATTGACCAGACACACAAAACAAAAATGGGGTCTTTTCAGACCCCAGCTGGTAAAAAACATATAGTAAATATGTTGGTAGGATGATAGGATTAAACTTGCAAAACTAAAACAAAAAAGTAATATATTCAAAAATACATATAAAATGACAGGTAGGGCCACATGTATGAAAACTGTTTAAGTCTAAAACTCACTTTTTTTGCCCATAGTTATCATGGGCAAAAAAGTGAGTTTTAGACTTAAACAGTTTTCATACATGTGGCCCTTAGTGCCTATAGAATAGTGGTTGTGGTTTGGACTTGGGTTGATGTTATATTTGACCTAAATCCCAGTGATTCAATTTAGATAGGCCCCAATCTAATTTTTATGAAAATTGAAAAAAAAAAAAAATCGTCCTTTATCCTAAACTAGGGATTTAACAGCTAGTTCCATTTCCATGCCTTGGTCTTCCCTTACCCTGGTGCAGAAAAATTTGGGATCTGACATCACTGTGTTGTACCATGAGCAGTATCACTTCCGGTCACCATCTTTTTTGTTATTAACGTTGACCAGAAGTGACGCCACTCGGGAGGATAAGGTAAATGGGCCCGGAAGTAAAGGTCTGGAGGATAAGGGGAATAACGGGAAGTAAAGCCAATTGGGAGGGAAGGCGCATTGGATGAGCTGGGCCACACCAGGAACGCAGAGGGACCAGGGACATTGGTGAATGGAAAAATCCTGTAAATAAAATCCTAAGCACAGCTCAGGGATAAGATTAGGTTGAGAGAAAATTGGGGTTCAGGATGTTCCAAACAGACATTTTTTTCACAAGTTGAGTTTTGAATCAATTTAGTTTTGAACCAAACAAGGAACACCCAAAAAAACATTTTGGGTTGTTTTGGTTTTTCCCTCTTTTGATAGCTGCATTACCCTTAAAAGGATTTTCTAATGAATGATTAGTTTTCAAGTGGGGGAAAAAGTAAATGAGACTATAAAGATAACTTGCTGTTTTATTTTGCTTTGTTAGGGATAAAGGAAGTTTTTTTTATGTTAGGTTACATTCCCCCTTGTTTTCTCAGTCGTCAGCCCAAACTGGTGGTACTCCTGTGAGTTTTACTCTAGTTTAAAGTTTTGATTAACTAGGTAAGTTAATGAAATTTTAAACCCTTAAAAGGTGTTGTTCATCTCGATTTTATAGGATGCATGTTTGAAATAATGCTTTGCTCTGTAATCCCTGGTAAGCGTCGTAATTAAAATGGCTCTGTGTTTCGGGATTCTGTAATTAGATAAATTCATGTTAGGCCCAGGGAAGTTTTGAGTTAAAGTAAAAGTAGTAATTGCTGTCTTTTGTCTGAAAGATAGAAACAAACAAGCTTCCTGTCAGGAGTTCTGTGCTCCTTACTGTGTAAAAAAATTCACTCTTGTATAGATAGAAAAACAGATGGGAGAAGAAAGTAAAGGGGGTCGGTCACTTAGGAAACTATTTTGCCTAGAAGGTGATAAATCCCTTGTATCTTAACAAAAAAGTGAAAAAGCAATATATTTGGAAAACGTCTTATTTAGTGTTTCCCTACATGTTAAAAAGTAATCTTTTTCTGAGAAAAACCCCCAGAAAGATCTGTAGATTTGTGTAAAGATTTAAATCTCTAGCCCATGTCCTGAAAAAGGGAAATAACTAGGTAGCAGAGTAATATGCAAACATGTTTAAACCCCCAAAACCCTTTAAAGGGAAAGTTGAGTCTGAAGTGCCTGGGTCTGTGAAACTGGGGGGTGAAAACCCCCTTTTAAAAACTATAACAATATGACAAAAATAAGTTTAAAAATGACTTCTTCCCCTTTAAACAACCCCCCATCTCCATCAGTTAAAAATGTGCTGCCTATCAGTAGTTCTAAGTATGTAGATAGAACATAGTGAAAGCTTCATATAAAAGCTTCTTTACTAGGGTTTGTGTTTTTGTGTGCTATTTAGAAAGGGGGGGTATTTTAAAATGATTTAAGACCTATACTTAAAACAATCACATGTATTGGAAGCAAAGGAGTATGGTTAGGGGAAAAAGAAGAACAATAAAGAAGGAAAGGAGCCATAAACGAGACGGGGCAAATGCCTATTTGTTAAACCTTGCAGGTATTTTACTTGTTCTGCAAACAAAGTTGAGTGTATTTCTTTTGTATGATGCACTTAGTCCTATGCAGTTATTTTTTTCTTTACCCCTCCTTTTGCTTTTATACTCGATTTGTTGCCCCGCATTAAATGAAGCTATGGCTGAGGATAGAAGCAAACAATAGAATACAACATTAGCCGTACTTAGTGTCCTCCAGCAAAGCATGATAAATAAAGTAGGGCGTTTTTTAAAAGTCAAGCAGTGCAAGTTGAATGCAATAGGAATCTGAAGCAGGATTCATAATCTACTTTGTATTTCAATGAACTGGAAGGAGAGCGTGTGTGAAATTGAAGAAAGATGAAGCAAAAGAGGGGGAAAATCTAAGAAAACCACTTGAAATAGAGAATAATTTTTTCGTGGGTTCTGTATCGGAAAATTAGCTCATGAACAGGACGAGCGGCCCCGGGAGCCAGACTGGGAAATATTAGTATTTTAGTTAAAAGGCAATAAAAAAAAAAAGCCTTCCTCTACTCCCTTGTTTTGTTGTTTTCAACTATGGAATCTCATTTCTGCTCTGAATAGACAATGAAGATGACTTTACCCGGTGTCACCTCATTTGTGTTGGCGTTATTCAAGCGTGGCCAGGCAATCGGCAAGAATTAAAGGGCCAGTAACCCTATGTAATGGAAACATGATGGATAGTATTCCCTTAAAGAGAAATTTTACTGTTTTGGGGGAAACCCCTGTGATATGTTTTGTTTTTTTTTTTATGGGAAGGGGAAGGTAATTGGAAAGGGGGATAGCTACAAATTATGTGGGGGGAAAAATTACAGGAAAAGGATTTTTTTTTAAAAGGGATTATTTTTAAAAAAAATCCCTTTAAATTATTGTGTTTTTATTTGTTGCCCAAAAAAGGGGTGTAAGACTTTGTGTAGTCAGGAGATAGGAAAACGGAGACTCCAAATTTTTTTGCAAAAACCCATGAGGAAAGCGTTAAGCCCTGTTTTTCCCTTTAAAACCCCCCTTAAAGGGTCTGAAGCTTTCCCCAAAGGAAATCCCCGATTGCTACCAAAATCTAGTCATCACGTGAATTTTTGATGGGAGCAAGGTACCCAAAGGAGCGATAGGGCAGTCAAATTTAAGCACAGGTCAGGGCAAGGGGAGTTTTTTTTATGCAAGGTCAGTCACCCCCTCTGGAGGAGAATTTTTTTGGGTCACAGGGGATATTAGAGGCAGGGCAGGAAGTATATAAATGTTGGGGTCAAGGTGAAGTTGAAGACTGGGGAAAAAGTTGCAGAATAATATTCCCCAAAATGGGATATTATTAAAGTATGGCCCGAGGTGGGGAAAAAGCTTTTTTTTTTAATGGGCCAAACAAAATTTGGAGAAGAATGCACCTGGCCTTTAAAAACTGAGATCCCCCCTGTGACCCTTTGAAAAAAGCTCCCAGAGTGCATTTGGGAAAGGAATCTGAAAGCTGGGGAAAAAAGGGTAAGTGTGGGTTTTATTACAGAGAAATTTGTGATGGTGTTTCGGAAAGCGGGCCAATAGGACGTAATGGGAGTCAGGGGCTTAGATCTAATTTTAAAATGGAGGCACCCTGCCATCCTCGCCTACATCCCTTAGGTGTATTTATTCACTCAGTCAGGTTAAAAAATAATTTTACTTGATTATTCTGAGGTACTTTGGGGAGTTTGATCCAGGATTCACCAGCTTCTCCTTTTCATTGTTGAGATGAGGCAATAATTTGGGGGCTGATCTTTATGAGCTTGTTTTTTTTTCATTTGTATGCAGGGAGCTCCCCCTGAGGTGGAGCAGGTGTTGTTACCATAAAGTAATGCAGGGGGAGTGCCCATGTTGCCCTCCCTTCCGGCCCCGTAGCTGTAACATCCCTTTTTTTGAGATTCCCATGTTAAAAACAATGATAATTATTTTGAATTTAAAATTGCCTCCCCCAGATTACATTTTACTGTAGAACTCTGCGCAAATTAATGAAAAATTTTTGTTTTTGTAATGGAAAAAACTACTTTTGATTAGAGGTCACTTATAAATGAGGCTTTTATCTCATCTTCCACATGGCTGAATTTTGCT
>JAODAL010083910.1:0-11093 GCA_025379985.1 Phyllomedusa bahiana
AGAAAAAAGGAGGAAAGGGAGGAAAGGAAAAGGAAGGGAAAGGAGAAGAAGAAGAAGAAGATAACTATTCTGCTCCAATATTCTTTCCTAATTTTCCCTTATGCATATAACACTGACATAGTCTCTCACAATGTCCATGTTCCCAGTGGGGCTCACAATCTAATTTTCCTTCCTCAGGCAGACACAGAAAATTGTAGTGTAATTTATTGGACATTTGTATCATGATTGTAATCGTGTCACAGTGACGTCTATTAGATCAGTTGTGAATGATACACATCTGTCTCATGCTAGAATGTCCTGGATTCTAGCATGAACTTTGTAATTCTTTTGTTACCAATAGCATAAGAACTATAAGTATAAACTATAATTATTATACATAATAATAAACATAATAATAAACAGCTTTGTTCATTTGAGAGATAGAAAAGTTCCTTTTTTGGTCCAAACCTTTTTCCCAAATGTTTTGTGCCAGCGTTAAATTCGGCACAGTCCCATTAAAGTGCCTCAACCATTGTAAAGATGAGAACACTTAAAGGGGTTGTCTCACTACATTGATTCATCTGACCTCAATCCTGTTTTCTTGCTTTCATTTTAAATTCAGGGGTGTTTTTACTGGCTTCCACTAGGCTGCAGTAGAAGCCAGGTCTGTTGCTATAGCAACCAGTGCTGGCAGCCTATCAGGAGAGATTGGACAGGTCTGTAGCTATAGCGACCTGAGGAGCTGATGCAGCCCATACAAGAGGGGATATCTAGGAATAGGTAGGACACTGTTAATGGACAAATATTGCAAAGTGACTTGTTTTTAGCATAAAAAGCAGCAATCCTTGTAGTGAGACAAAACATTTAAGGGGTTAGGGTTTGTTCACATGGGGCGGATCTGAAGTCGATTTTCTGCTCATATTATGCAGTGCAAATCCACACCCAATAACTCACATCAGTTTGTACAGCTTTTGTTGTGCAGATTTTGCTTTCTCCCATTAAAGTCAAAGTACAACATTTTTTTGCAAAACCAGGAATTAATCCATGACAAATTATACACTAATTGAAATAGATTTTTAGCAAAAATCCTGCAAAATTTATTTATTTATTTATTTATTTTTTGGGGGGAGGGAATTTCTGTGGGAGAGCCACAAAAGGTCCACTGTGTGTAAACATACCTGTAAAGGAATATGTCCTGTGTACAACATCTAGCTGAAGAGCACACTTTTGGGAAAACAGAGTAATGTCATTGCTCCTGCTAAATAGTGTCACCCTCAGTTCATATAAAGGGGTCTCTAGGCACCCACTACTCCAACCCTGTGTGAGTATAATATAATTGACCTTGCTTCCAAATGCCTATATTGTGGAAAATCTGCAGTGAATCTGAACTGTGTACTCTTAAAGAGAACCTGTCACATAGATTATGCCCCCCTTGCTGAGGGCAGCACACGCTAGTGTCAGACCTGCTGTTTCCAGCGCTGTGTCCCTTATTTTGTAAGATGCTGCCGTTTTAGAGTATGTAATGCTCAAATCTGCAGTTTCCAGACAGAAAAGAGTTCAGCTTATTCATGAGCAGGTATTAGCCCCACCCACCCAAGGCTATCCCCACCCATTTGGCAGTTATTCACATATTTCAATCTATTCAAAGTAAAAGGTTAATCGGTTGTGAGGTGGGCGGGGCTAGCCTCAGGTGGGCGGGTCATGAATTATACTGACTCTTTTCTTGAAAAGATGGACTCTTTTCTGACTGGAAACTGCTAGATCTGATTCTTAATTACTCTAAAACTACAGCATCTTCTAGAATAAGGGACAAAGTACTGGAAACAGCAGGTCTGACACTAGCTTGTGCTGTCCTCAGCAAGGGGGGCATAATCTATGTGACAGGTTCTCTTTAAAGGACTCTTTTGGAGCAACAGAGTGAAGGAGTCTTATGAGGTAATTAGGGGAATAACTACCGGGGAAGCAGACGTAGCAGCTGCCCCAGGGTCCGTGCTCTTAGGGGGCCTGTGTCCCGGGGCAGCCGCTACCACGTCTGCTACCCCGGTGGTTCGGCTCCTGCGACCGCCGGCAGGGAACATACTAGTTCACTGCCGGCGGGCGCGGAGCTGCGGTGCCCAGCGCTTCCCACCTCTGAACGCCCGGGGCCTCCGGCCCGAGCGCTCAAAGGCAGGACTGGCCGGTATTAGCAGAGCAGCTCTGCTCTGCTAATCAGCCTGCACCGGCCCACAGTGCTGATGTGAGCTGCGCGATTACATCACATCATCATGTGGCCCGCGCTTAGCACAGTCTGGCCAGCTGCGCAGTCACATCGAGGGAGCGAGAGACAGGTGAGTGAGTGATTTCTTATTTTTTTAATAATAATGAAGCCCCCTGCCTGCCTATATATTTGCCCCTATAGCTCTGCCTACCTGTATATTTGCCCCTATAGCTCTGCCTGCCTATTTATTGGCCCCTATAGCTCGGCCTGCCGATATATTGGCCCCTATAGCTCTGCCTGCCTGTATATTTGCCCCTATAGCTCTGCCTGCCTGTATATTTGCCCCTATATCTCTGCCTGCCTGTATATTTGCCCCTATACCTCTGCCTCCCTATTTATTGGCCCCTATAGCTCTGTCTGCCTGTATATTTTCCCCTATAGCTCTGCCTGCCTATATATTTTCCCCTATAGCCCTGCCTGCTCATATCTTGGCCCCTATAGCCCTGCCAGTCTATATATGGGTCCCTATAGCCCTGCCTGCTCATATATTGGCCCTATAGCCCTGCCTGTCTATATATTGGCCCCTATAGTTTTGTCTGCCTATATTTTGGCCCCTATAGCCCTGCCTGCATATATAACTGGCCCCTATAGCCCTGCCTGCCTATATCTAGCCCCTATAGCCCCGCCTGTCTATATAACTGGCCCCCTATAGCCCTGCCTACCTATATCTAGCCCCTATAGCCATGACTGCCTTCCTATATATATATGACCCCTGTAGCCCTGCCTGCCTATATCTAGCCCTTTTAGCTCTGTCTGCCTATCTATAGCCCCTATAGCCCTGACTGCCTATATAGCCCCTGTAGCCCTGCCTGCCTATATATACCCTCTGTAGCCCTGCCTGCCTATATATAGCCCTTATAGCCTCCCCAAAGCCCTGCCTGCCAATATATAGCCTCCCCAAAGCCCTGCCTGCCATATAGGCCCTATAACCTACCCACCCCCCAAAAACCCCCACCCCCCACCCCCACCCCCCCCCCCCCCCCCCCCCAAAACCCCCCCCCCCCCCCCCCCCCCCCCCCCCCCCCCCCCCCCCCCCCCCCCCCCCCCCCCCCCCCCCCCCCCCCCCCCCCCCCCCCCTCCAAAACCCCCCCCCCCCACCCCAACCCCCCCCCCCCCCCCCCCTACCCCCCCCCCCCCCCCCCAAAACCCCCCCCCCAACCCCCCCCCACCCCCCCCCCCCGCACAACCCCCCCCCCCCCCCCCCTCCCCCCCCCCCCCCCCCCCCCCCCCCACCCCCCCAAAAACCCCCCCCCCCCCAACAACCCCCCCCCCCCGCCCCCCCCCCCCCCCCCCCCTTTCCCCCCCCCCCCCCCCCCCCCCCCACCCCCCCCCCCCCCCCCCCCCCCCCCACCCCCCCCCCCCCCCCCCCCCCCCCCCCCCCCCCAAAAACCCCCCCCCCCCCCCCCCCCCCCCCCCCCCCCCCCGCCCCCCCCCCCAACACCCCCCCCCCCCACAACCCCCCCCCCCCACGGAACCCCCCCCAAACCCCCCCCCCCCCGGGCCCCCCCCTTTTTTTTTCCCCCCCCCAACCGTCGGATGCAGGGATCAGGTTTAGGCGCAGCTTCGCCATTTTGGGCTGCGCCCCGCAAAAGGGGGGGGCAATGGCCGGGGGGGGCGCGGTGTGGGCGTTCCGGGGGGGAACTCCGGGGAAAAAACCCCAGGAGTACGTCGCGATCGGCAAAGGGGGCGCAGTGCACGCTCGCAGCTCCGCAGGCATACCGGGTTTTTTTTGGCTAAAATGCTCCGCAGAGGCGAAGTGAACGGGATCGGAACATGCGGGAAGCGATAGAAATCGCGACGAAATCTCGGCGCTCCGCTCCGTGCAGCAGGAGTATGTTACGAAAAAATCGCCTTTAAAAAAGGGGGAAACTTTGTCAGAAAAAGCTTCAAACCTCAAAAAAACATAATAAAAAAAAAAAAACACTTTCCAAAAATCTGAAGGGCCCAATATCAAGAATTCGGATATTAAAATTTGCCGGGGGAAATACAGTAATTAAAATTCTAAAAGCTTTTCTCAGGGTGGGCAAAAACCCGGCCAATAGAATGGGACACATTGAACCTTTAAAAACCTATGGAGAACGATTGACCAATCAAATAAAGCGGACAGTTCAAAATACAGAAAAAATGCAGAAAAGACTGTTGGTTGAGCTAGCGGGGCTTGGCTATCTCGCCAATCAAATGGGAGGACAAGCCCCTTATAGCCTATGGAAAATTTTTTAAACCAAAAAAATCCAAGGCAGGAAGTTCAAATACAGTAAAAAGGCAAAAAAGAGCTGTTTGGGTTAATGTGGGGGGGGGTTTGGCTACCCAGCCAAATCAGAGCCAGTATTTCTCCCTTGTAGTCTATGGAGAGATCGGCGCACTGAACTGGGCTCTCGCCCCGGGGGCATGAAGTATTAATAAAAAAAATATTTTGATTAAGTGTAAAACATCAGATAAAGCGCTAAAACCCTTTCTGTAAAAATAAATCATTTAAAACCCCGAACAACGCTTTGTCGCCGAGACCGCCAAAACTGGGGAAATTGCAATATAAAAATTTCCCGGGAAATACAGTAATTCAAATTTTTTTTAAGCTCTTCTCATTGGCCCGCATAAACCGCCAATCAAATAGGAGCGACAGGGCCCTTTTATATAATAGGAGGAGAAATTGCCCAAATCAAATAGGAGCGACAGGGACCCATTATAACCTTTGGAAAAAAATTTGACCAATCATATTCCAAGGGGGACAGTTAAAAATACAGTAAAAAGGCAGAAACAGCTGTTTGGGTTGACTGCGGGGGCTCGTCCAGCTTCCCCAATAAAGGCGAGCTACTTTCTCATAGGTTTCTTTTGGGAAAAGAAATTCCGGGGAGCTCTGTGTTTGGCTAATTAAAAGAGGCGGGGGTTTTTTGGGGACCAAGGGGAGAGGGCAAGCTCCTAGGGGTTTTCTAATGCAATCTGAAATAAAACTGTACATGGCCAAATAAAATATAAGACCCAGAATTGTCCCGATGTTATAAAAACGAATGTAATAGGGGGGAAACGAAAAAAAAAATTAAAAATAAATAAAATCATGTTTAATTCTTAATTTTCGTTATCCAAGGATCAATGTGGGGTGCAACAAAAATAAAGAAATAAAAATGATTTGATTGATGTAATTTTTTTTTTTTTCTTTCCCCCCATATTATTACATTTTATAAACCACGGGCCACTTCTGTAGTTTAAAAACATTGTTTTGGGCCGTACATTTTATTTCAATTGCATAAAAACCCTAGGGCGTCCTTCCCCTTCCCATTGGCCAAATAACGCGCCCTTTTTAACTTAGCCAATCACAGAGCTCGTTTGAATTTTCTTTTCCCCAAGAACTCTATGAAATGTAGCTCGCGCTCTGTTTGGGCCCGGGCTACCAAGCCACCCTACCCCAAACCAATCACTCCCGGGATTTCTCTATTGCAATTCCCGAGTAGCCCCGGTCCGGCGACAAACCGTTTTTTTCGGGGTTTTAATGATTTTTTTTTAAGATTTTTTAGCTCTTTATTGATAATGTTTACATTTAAAAAAATTTTTTTTTTTATTAATATTCTGCCCCACGGCGCTGAGTGCCGAAATTTCTTGCGCCCATCTCTCCATAACAAAAATGGGGAGAAGTAGCTCGCGCTCTGAAAGGGTGGGGGTAGCCAAGACCCCGCTAGCTCACCAAACAGCTCTTTTGTATTTTTCTGTATTTTGAACTGTCCGCCCCGGAATTGATTGGTCAATTTTTCTCCAAAAGGTTTTAATGGGTCCCTTCGCTCCTATTCTGATTGTCAAAATTTTCCTCCCTAGGATATAATGGGCCCCTGTCGCTCCTATTTTGTTGGGCAATTCTCCCCATAGATTAATGGGCCACTGTGCCCTATTTTGATTTGGGTGGTTTATGCGCAAAAGAAAAGAGCTTAACAATTTGAATTACTGTATTTCCCGCAATTCTCCTATTGCAATTCCTTTTGTCGCCCGGTGTCGGCGACAAACCGTTGTTTGGGGTTTTATTTAAAGTATGTTTATAGAAGGTTTCAGCTCTTTTTCAGAGAAAATTTTAACTTAATAAAAATAATTTTTTTTTTTCATACTCCACCGCACGGCGCTGACGCCGAGATTGCATGGGCCAAACTCTCCCTAGCACAATGGGGAATAGCTCGCGCTCGATTGGTGGGATGCCCAACCCCCGCTAGCTCAACCAAACACTTATTCGCATTTTACTGTATTTTGAACTGTCCCCCTTTTATTCTGATTGGGGCAAACGTTCCCATAGGTTTAATGGTTCACTGTCGCTCCTTTCTGATTGGCCCGGGTTATGCCGGACAAAGAGAATAGCTTTCTGAATTTTAAATTTCTGTATTCCCGGGGAATTTTTCCCTATCCAATTCTTGAATTGGATATTTGGAAAGTGATTTTTTTTTTGAATTTTTTTATTTTTTTGTATCATCTTTTCCCGAGAAAGTTGAACCCCTTTATAAAGGCGATATTTGATTATACTCTGCACCGACAGTGGGAAAGATTTCCGCTGTTCCAGCCTGTCTGCATCGGAACAGATTTTCGGAGAGTCCCCCACGGCGCCCAAGTCCCGCACCGGGCCCCTGTCCCCGCACTGTGCCCCACACACCTGCGAGGCGCAGGGAAAATTTCCCCCGCATGTACGGGGGCACCTCCACGGACGACGAATCTTCGGGGGCAGCGCCCACTGCGCCCCAGTCCCCGCGCTGCGCCCCAACACACTGACGGGGCGGGGGGACTTTTCCCCGCATTATATGCACTACCTCGGCGGGGGAATCAAGGCGCACGCCCCACTGCGCCTAAGTCCCGCACTCGCCTCCACACTGGCGCGGCGGGTTTTCATGGAATGTATGAGCGCGCCCGGTGCCGCATAAATCAGGCCAGATTTCGCCGGAAAATAGAGGGGAAAAAAACGCGCCCCATCCCCGGGGAGCTTCATCATTCGCCTTTGTTTCTAAATCTCCAGGGGCAATGGTCGGGAGCATCATCAGGGGGTTGGGCCGGGGGGAACAAAAAAGGAAAATCAGTGACTTGTTAGAGAAACGCCCCCGTAGTCACAAGATATAACTACACTTTAATTACTTATATTTTGCAGAGTGGGTGTACATGGTGTCTACCATAAGTCACTGTATGGTGGGGTTTTATATAAATCTGCGAGCCCGTGACCTGGGGTCTACCACTATATGGTCACTGTAGTTTGGGTTTTATTAAATCTGCGAGCCGGTGTACACTAGTATATACCACATATGGTCCCTATATGGCGGTACTATTGGGCTTTGTGTACTGACAGTAATAGTGAGGGGGATTTCTCATCACTATTGGTTTGGGAATTTGTGGGGCATGTTCTGGCGGGATAATCAGGTCCCTTTTGAAAAGTATTTGGTAATGTTGGTTTTTTTTAAATTTTGGGGTTTGTTTGGTAGCGTATATGGGATAGTATGGGGAGGTTTTGCCCCTTTTATTATCTCATTATCTAACTGCTTTCCCGTAAATGTTCGTAGTCGGGGAGGTTGGCAGGGGGGGGGGCCCCTCCAAAAGTTTGTTGGGGCCCCGGGTTTTATTACCTCTTGGAGGGGAAGCTTTTTTAACCTTAGATTAGGGCAATTTATATAGTGGGGCTCTGGGCACCCCCTACTCAATCCGTAGGGGGATCAATAGGTACCTTTCTTCCAAATCCTAAATTTGGGGAGAAAATCAAAAGTGGATTACCATGTTGGGGCCAAAAAGAATAAAGTCCTGTGCCCAGCATCTAACTGAGACGGATTCTTGGAGTGAAGGAGTCCTGTATGCTACTTCTTTTAACCTCAGCATCAGAACATTTCATATAGCGGGGGGCTCTGGGCACCATACCTAGTCTGCATGGAAACAATACAGACCCCTTTTTTTCAAAAATATCCCCCAGCAGAGGTGCTCTAAATCTGATGCCACATGACAGGCACGCTGCTTCACTGGAGCATTATATCAGCAAATCATTGTGTGCGCTCATCTGTGCAATTGATATAAAAAGCCGTCCCAGTGTCTAAAGTTCCCAGCTCTTAGATATCACATTATATTTCTATTACTGCGTATCTATCTATCTATCTATCTATCTATCTATCTTTTTATCCCATAAACTATCTATTATTATCTATCTACTATCTATCTATTACATCTATCTATCTACCCATATTATCTAAACTACTACCCATATCTTGTATCTATCTTCTATCTTCTATCTATCTCATATCTATCTATCTATCTATTACAAATATCTATCATCTACCTATCCCCTTCTTGTTCTATCTATCTACTATCATTATCTACTTTCTATCTATCTATCTATTTCACATCTTTCTACTATCTCATATCTATTCATACTATCCCATATCTATCTAAATTTTTCTACTATCTCATATCTATCTATCTATCCAATTTTCTATCACTATCTATCCCATATCTATTAATTTATTCTAAAATATCTCATATCTATCTATCTATCTCATCTATCTCATATATATTTACCCTCTATCATCATCTATCTATCTTCTATCTCATTTCTATCATTATATTTATATTATCTATCTATCTATCTATCATCTATCCTTTCTATCTATCTATCTATCTATCATCTAAAATAAAACCAAAAAGAAGGGACTGCGGCGCACGTACTTTTTAAAAAAGGGAAGCCAAAAGGGATAAGTTTACTACCCCTGAGGGAAAACGGGGATTTGCCACCGAAACGCTCGGGGTTTCTAGTTTTTTACGTGAGCTTGCAGTTCTTTTTTAAAAAATTAGAGTTTTAGTAAAATTTCTACTCTCTGGGATTCCCCCGTTTTAAATACGTGCCCGCAGTCCCCTTTTTTTTGGCTTTTATTTTATGTAATGCCACGTTAGTTTTCTACACGTGGGACCCAGGCGCCCCGGCTGCAGTACGATTCCCAAATTCACGTTTGGGACTATTTTAACTACACGAGGTTGTGCCTCGGGCCCAATAGAAATTAAAGGGGAGCATATATTTATTCAACATAAAAATACTATTTTTTGAACGTATTCACTATTTTGCGCCTTCTCCTTCTCTCTTTCTTTTATTCATATCATCTATCTATCATCTATCTTCTACTACTATCTCTCTCATATTATCACATCCCTATCATCTATCTACTACTATCTATCTTTTATCCCATATTATCTATTTATTATCATTAATATCCCATATCTATCTATATTATATCACTTCTATCTATCTATCCATATCTATCTATCTATTTCATATCTATCATTACTATCTATCCCCAAACTATCTTCATTATCTACCCATATCTTCTATCTATCTTCTTTCCCATATCTATCTCATCACCGGGCCCCTTTATTTGGGACACCTGTCCAAATGCTCGTTAACAATAATTTTTAATCAGCCAATCACATGGCGGCAACTCAGTGCTTTAGGCATTAACCCTGGTCAAGACAATCTCCTGCAGTTCAAACCGAGCATATATGGGGGAAAAAGGTGGATTTGAGTGCCCTTTAACGTGGCATGGTTTTTGGTGCCAGAAGGGCGGGTTGAGTATTTCAGAAAATGCTGATCTCCCGGATTTTCACGCACAAACCCCCTAGGGGTTTTTTAAGGGGGAAAAGGTCCGAAAAAAAAAAACATCCATGAGCCATCCTTGGCGGAAATGCCCTTTTTGATGCCAGAGGGCAAAGGAGAATGGGCAGACTGGTTCGACTGATAGAAAGGCAACATTTATCAAATACCACCCCTTACAACCAAGGAAAGGGAGAAAGCATCTCGAACCACAGTACGGCCAACTTTGAGGGAGATGGGGTACAGCACGAAGACCAACCGGGTTTCCCTCCTTTCAGTAAGAAAAAGGAAACTGAGGCTCCCAAATTTTCCCAAGCTCATCAAAATTGGACAGTAAAATTGGAAAAAAAAATTGCCCGGTCTGAGGAGCCGATTTCTGTGCGACATTCGAGGTAGGGTAGAATTTTGGGGTCAACAACATGAAAGCATGGGGTCCATCCTGCCTTTTATCAAAAGGTTCAGCTGGTGGTGGTGGTGTCATGGTGTGGGGGAAAATTTTTTTGGCACTCTTTGGGGCCCCTTGGTACCAATTGGCATCGTTGCAACACCCTTTTGGAATCTAAGCCACGAAAATTGAGCAGTTCTGAAGGCAAAAGGGGGGCCAACCCTTCTAGCATGGGGACCTAATTTAAAATTGCTGTGAGTATATCATATCTATCTATCTTCTATTCATACTATCTATCTACATTCTCATCCCATATCTTTCTATCTATCCCAAATTCTATCTATTATCTACTTTTATTCATATCTTTCTATCTATCTATCTTCTATCTATCTATCTATCTATTATCCCATACTATCTTTCTATTATCTATCTATCAACTACTATCTATCTATCTATCTATCCCCTAACTACTATCCCATATCTATCTATCTATCCCATATCTATCTAATTCATATCTATCTATCTATCCAATCTAGCCATCTATCTATCTATCATCTTCTACTATCTATCATCATCTACTACTATCTATTAAGCAATAGCAAATGATAAATCTTTATCGGACAAGAGCTAGACTCTACCGTCACCCATTGCTACAGGAGAAGGCCATTTATATAAAGAAAAAAAATCTATTAAAAATTTCCAAAGAGAATAACGTTTTTATATATTAAATATTATTTATCTCTATTTATCGTTTATTTCTATTCGATTTTTTTTCTGATAAATGGGCTTCTCTGTAGTAATTGCTGACGGCGCAGTTTTGCTCTTGTCCAATAAAGATTTATTATTGCTACCTATGGCCGCTAACGGTCCCCCTGTCATAAATCTCCCTTTTATTC
>JAODAL010083911.1:0-11093 GCA_025379985.1 Phyllomedusa bahiana
GTTACAAAAAAAAGTGCATGCAATTCAAAAGTGCCCCAAAGGGTTTTTAATACCCTAACGGATCCCTTTTTGCAGGGGACATAATAAAAAAGACATTTTTGGGTCAATTATGAAAAAAAGTCCAGGTTTAAAACTCACTTTGTTTCCCAAGCAACCAGAGGCCCGTTTTTTTTTTTTCCAGATCTAATGAAAAATAAAAAGGGGCGCTTGATGGTTTCTATGGGAAAAAGTAAAATTTTTGACCCAGACAGTTTTCATAAAGGGTCCCCATAAGTTGGTAGTTTTTAAGGTTTATAGGTAAATGGAAATGTCCACCTTACTTGCTGTGATAACCTTGGGTATCTGATTACTGGGTACCTTAATTACTGAGGTCTTAATGACAAGTTCTCTCTTAGCAAGCCTCTGAAAGTTCAAACATTTAGCTGTGAAAGCATGACCACACAATAAAGTGTAAAAAATTCAGGTAATCCCCAAAAATTTCAGGTTTGGCAATATATATAGGGATGGTGATATTTTCACAAAAATTTAAAATCGGACGGTTTTTGGTTATCGAATGCCGATCACGCGTGTTTTGGGGGTTTTTATACTATGGCCATTTTCGGTTTCCTGGTCTTTTGGAGGCGCCAAATCAGCTGGGATAGGGGGGTGGGGGAGGATGTACAACTCACCACTTTCGGCGTTTGGGTTCGTTTGGTGCAAAAAAACTGTGACCCCTTTTTTTTTCTATGCGTGCTTTCCCCGTTTTGGCTCATCTTGTCTATCACATTTTCCGCGGATGTGTTTCTGGTTTAAACCAATAGTGTTTAACGTCTGAGGATGTCATTCTATAAAAAACCCCTCCCCCTACTACAGCTTAGAATAGAGGGGATTAGGAATTTTCCCTTTTTATTTAGTTAGGAAAGTTTTTAGGATATTTCTGGTGTGTGAGCTGCGGGGGGGGGGGGGGAGTGGGGGAGCAGTGGGGGGCAGGGGGGGGGGGAAGAAAGGCATTTTTAAAAGGAAGAATTTTTGCAGGTTGTTTGTTTTTTCTGTGATCCTAAATTTAAGAAGTTTTTTTTTACCCTTTTTGGCAGAGCTCTGTTGGGTTGAATTGTCCCTGGTTTTCAGTTCTATTTTAAAACATGCTGCAGTGTTTCCAAAAAAACCGGCCCAATAACTTGTTCCTATAACTTTTTTAAATAGTTTTATTCATCCCTGCGTCTGTTTGCGCAAAGAGCTCAGTTTGTAACTTTTTTGTGTTATTTAATATTTGATGTAATCCAAATATACCGAAGGGAAAAAAATGCATAATGGTATTACTAACTGGGCATTAAACCCATAAAAATTGTATGTAACCTGATGAAGCGGGTATGTTGCTCCCCAAAAGGGGGTGTTTGTTTTTTTAAATATTTTAAATATGACACTTTTTTTGTGGGTTAATTTTTCCCGTGTTGTAATTTCATTAGCGCTATTTTTTTTTTTTTGGTATTTTGATATATTATTTCCCGGGGATCCTGTGGAGGACCCCCTTTTTAGTAAAAAGATTTGGTTTGGTGCTTCTTTGGGTTTCTATTGTTGTTTAAAAAAACTCCTTTTGCGCTTTCATGTGTTTTTACATTCAGTACAATCAAATAGGTGAGCAGTTAATTACTGCCCCTTATTTCTTTTTGTTATTATTTTCGCACAGAGTCGCTTTTTTTCTCCCTTTTTTGTGTTTCCACACACCCCATTTACTTTTTTTATAGGGAAATTACAAACCCCGGGGAGTCAATTTGGCTGAAGGCCCATTTTAATCCATTTTAACATTAGAAAAATTTTATTGCATTCTGTGGTCTGTTTGGCGGGATAGAGCTTTAGTTGTTTTTCATTTTTGTGGGTTTTACATATTTGATTTTTGTAAATTACGCCTTTTTGTAGTGGTGGAAGGGCCGCCTTTTTAAATCCATATAACTTTACAGATTCCTTTTTTCCGCACTTTAATTGTGGGTCGAAGTTTGGGGGTCATGCTCGTTCCAAAGGGACAGGGATATTCAATGTCCAGTTCAAGTAAAATGGAGGTTAATCATCCCCTTTGGCACTTTTTAATTTGTGGATCATGCGGGTTTAAAGGGTCGGGGCTTTGGGGTAAAGACGGGGAAGTAAATGGTCTGTGACTTTTTTTTTGGGGTTTTTTTTAAACCAAATGTGTTGTAAATGTAGAGGTATCCTTTTGATGTTTGGAGGGTTAATTTCCCAGCTTCTCCAGTCCTGTTTGGGTTTAAAGAAGAAGGTGTTTTTCCCCTCCATAGTTTTAATGGTCACAGGATTATCTTTATCGGCTATCGGTAGCGCTGATAATTCCCAATATCGACTATCGCCAAAATAACTTTTATTTGACACAATCGCTCATCACTATCTATCATTTGTTCATCGAACCTCTATGTTTTTGTGTGATGTATGGACTGAACAACCTATCCAATATGTCTCCATTGACCTTATTGTGAATATAAATGTAAATCTATGACAGGAATGTATTTTTTAATTGGCTAATCTCTTCTCTGTATAAAAAATAAGTTTTTAAAAAAAATATATACGGTACAAAACTGCTTTTTTAAAACCGGATAATGATATACTTTTATGTTTTTTAAATTCTATTTGTATATTTTTTATTCTGTTTTCTTTATATGATTATGGGTTCAGCCATCTTTACTCAGCTTTTAACATTACTTTGAATGTTTTCTGCACACTGGGTAGAAGAGCCTATGAAAGGAACAGACTAATTTATTTCTATGGGGGAGTTTTCTAGACATGCACTGTAACCACGGAAGATGTCACTGCAGGGAGGGAATGGGGGAACAGGCAACTCCCCTTTGTGAATGGTAAAAAGTTGTATTATTGACACATTGGTGTAGATTTTTTCTTGTAAATGTTCTTGTAGTCTAATGAAAGGGCGTGGAGAAGTCGAAAAGGAAATGTAGGGAAATTTTTAGGGCCCAGTGGCCAGAGGTTATGAGGTTAGACATCTTGACTGGGCTACTTTAATAGCATTTATAGATAAACTTTACTGCACCTACATGAATAGAAGAGCCATTGAACAAGAACAGACTCATTGACTTCTATGGGGGACTTTTCTAGTCATGCTCTGTGACTTGGGAAGAAGTCACTGTGCAGGAAGGGAAAGAAGGAAAGCTGTGACTATCTCCTATTGTGAATGGCAAAATGCTCTATTACCCACATATTGGTGTCACCTTTTCTTGCATTTGTGCCTGTAATGATAATGTGCCTATAATGTGGAGACGTGATCTCTTCAGAACCGGAAGTGTCAGGATATTAATTAGGCTTAGTGACCAAAAACTGCAGGATTTCAGGATTTTTTTTTTTTTTTAAAAAGATCTAAATGGTGACATTGCAAAATTTTTAAAAAATCATACCCTTGTGGTGTTCATGTATCCTTTTTCATAGACATTTAGATTGGTATATTATATAAAGTGGGACCTGGAAATCAATTTTCCACAGTTGGGAAAAACAACCAAATATTTATGTATTGTGTGCAACCAATGATATAAATATGTCTCTATCATCATCACATTCAATGTATTATATTGAGCAGTGAACATGACCTTTATCACAATATCTACTGACATATAATGTGTTTCCCAGTAAGAGCTTGTCTCTTTTGATGTGAAAAGCCATTTCATATTCTACAAGTCAGTTTTTTTTTCTTTTTCACAGCTCAACGATGAGCCAGGAGCGTAGATCTGCGGAGTATGCATCTGAGCAGACGACGCACACAACGGCCTTGCCGGAGCCCCACCAGAATGGCACGGATATATCAACCAAGCACAATGTCTTCTCCGACATGAGGGACAAATTTATGAATGAACTGAGCAAACTACCAAGTAAGACAATGTCTTGGGTTGATTGGGTTTAGCGACATCTAGAAAATGTTTAGCCTGTGACAGGGGTGATCCTCCATGAGCTGTAAGAATCAATGCATCTCCATTTGTCCTGGAGGAGAGATTGTCACATCGAATTGTTACGGCTTTATAACTTCAAAGGAAATAATGGTTATGTGGAAACATTAATCACAAAGTCTACACTCGCAACTATGCCAAAAGGTTATTGAAAGGCTATGTAGAAGGAAAAGCACGTGGTGCTCATTAAGAAACTTTAAGTAAGCTCCAAATAATTTACATCCTCGTAGGTTTTTTGCCTTCCTCTGGATCAACACTGTAGGATAAGAGACTGAACTGGATGGATGTCTTTTTCATTCTTACAAACTATCTAACTATGATGCTATGTTTTGTGGAAGCAGCAGTTTGCATTATATCTGTCATGCTTAAAGGGGTTTTCTCACTACAAATATCAGCTTTCAACAAAAAGGGACAGTTAAATGAAGATTTTTTAAAATATATTGGTCAATAGATTTTACTTTATGCAGTTGAAAATAGTTGAAACAGCACTGGTAAGAAAAAAGAAGAATAGTGCACGTCCAACAGACCGAACCAAGTCTGAAAAGCATCCAAAAAGTAGAAGGACAGCACTTGTGAAGAAAATGTGGTTTATTTCTCCCAGCAACGTTTCAGCTCTGAACAGAGCCTTTCTCAAAGCTTGAGAAAGGCTCTGTTCAGAGTTTTAAACGTTGCTGGGATTAAAAAACCACCTTTTTTTCACAAGTACTTTCCTTCTATTTTTTAGATTTTACTTTAGTCATGAGATATGAGTGTTTTTTATGTGCTCTGAAGTGCACGCAGGTTTTTATGGTTAGCTAATAGCTGGGACAACTGTTATCTGATTAGCAGATAGCAGGGAGTGATGTCACAGTAAATTAATAATATCTAACAAGATTGGCTTCACTAAACAAAGGTACAAGTGCTCAGAGGACTGAAAAGGATGGCTTTATCTGTAATCTTGTTAGAGACTACAATCTCCTGCACTGACAGATGGCTTACTAGAAGTTGAATATGCTAATCACTGCTGTTAATCACCACCCACAGCCTGAGAAGATAGAGTAAGTGCAAAACTGCTAAAACTCAGTGAAACAACGTGGTGAGAAAACCCCTTTAATGCACATTCTGATCAGATACATGTTCTAGAAGCTTTCCTTTTCTCTCCAGGGGTGTAGCTAAAGTGGTTGCAAAGGTAACAGTCACACCTGATCCCTGGTGCCTGAAGAGATTTGGTCATGAGTCCACTTCTGCTCTGTTGGTCATAGAAATGAATGGGGATTATGGCCTCAAGCAACGGCCTCTCCATTCTCTAAAATGCTCAGCTGGTAGCAGGAGGTGCGCTTACGAGAAAACCTCTTTAAGGGTCCTTTGATGGCACCAGTGTTAATAATGCAAAATTGTAATAGGGCAGCCTTAATACAGTTTTTGCATAGAGGCCCATAAACTTCCAGCTAAAGGGATTGTCTAGTTTAATAAAATTATAGGTAAAGGGGGACCAGGGTGGGAAAACATAGAAAGAAAGGGTGACATGTATGTACTGCGCTAGAAATCTGGTGTCTTTTCAGCCCGAAGACTGGCATAGCCCTGTTCGCTATATTTTTAATCAGGTGCGCTCCAATATTAGGCGCCCCCGGCACTTTGTAATGTGCCTGAGATCAGGGGGCATGCTGGAGACATGTCACACTACGAAGCTACACGTGTAGCCTTAAAAGTGGTTTACCTGAGCCAGAAGCGTCGCTTAGTAGCTAGAATGCGCTAAACCTATGACCCGTAGTAGAACAGGTTCATAGATTCAGGCACATTCTATGCTACTAACGAGCGCAAAAAAATGGCGCTGGGGCGGCAAAAATCATACATGTCGCCCAAAGTTACTTACCTTCTCGTTGCCCTTGCTGCAGCTCCGGAGTTCCCCGGCAGCTACTTCTCTTCATTTCCAGGTTCTCGTCTCGAGACACAGGAAAGGCTCACACTCCCCTCACTTACTATGGAGTGCAAGAATCTTCTGTGTGTTGGGACAAGAAACCGGAAATGAAGAAGAGCAGATCTCAGGGAGCTTTGAAGTTGCAGCAGTGGGGGACCAGGAGGTAAATATATTTTCTTTCTTTTTTTCCCAAACCTGAGCCCATTTACCTATAACTTTATTAAACTGGGTAATCCCCTTTAACCTCCTGTTTCTTTTTTCTATATCAGTGCCCTGCAACCTGTGGCTTTCCAGCATCTAAAACTACAATGCCTATTGTGTCCTGTGAGAGCCGCAGATCACTGCTCTTTATGATGCATCAGCTGCTTGGCTCAGTGAGTGAGATACTCAACAGATGTATGGAGCTAGACAGGCTCTGCGCTATTAATAATTCAGCCAAACATTCCCAGTTAATATGGCTTCTACTGAGAACTGATTTGAATTATATCCATTCATTAACAATTGATGTTGGTGATACACACATATTCACGACTTCGCAGCTCAGTTTTATTCACCCTTATCTCTTTCTCCTTTTTAATAATACATAATAGGTGAAGGAAATATGAGGATCATAACGTAATAGAAGGATGTATGCTTATTAGGAAAGGAGATGTTAGAAGTGAAGCAATGGGTAATACCGTGTCTGTCCTAGATTTAAACTGAAAATTTGTATTTTGTATAAAATGTACATATCTAAGTGCAAGATAGCCAGCTCAAACATATGATTTTCCTCTCTTTCTCAGCCTGTTTTCCATTAAAAATGTCACACAGACAATCGATGGATGGATAAATAGATAGATAATATAAGAAAAATAGATATGCAAGTAGATAGATATGGAAAAGATAGATTAAAAAGTAGATAGATATGAGACAGATACAGTAGTTATTAAAAAGAGAGATGATTTATTTGAGACTGATAGATACATAGATATGAGCTAAATAGATACAGACTGAAATGAGATCAGTGTCATAGCCAGAGTTTTTGCCACTTTGGGCTGTTCCTGAGTTTGCTACTCCTTTTAACAAACCCCACCCTCACTTTTTCATGCCACGCCTCTTTTTCACAGGCTCCTCCTAAAACCAAAGGTCATAATTGCCACCTATAAATATCATGTTTTTATGTCATGATATTAGAGCCATAACCTTTTATTTTTACTTTTTTGATGATGGAGCATTGCAAATTCTTTTTATTTGTGTGATAAGTTGATATTTTCAATGCCACTATGTTGGAGTACATACAGTATCTCACAAAAGTGAGTACACCCCTCTAATTTTTGTAAATATTGTATTATATCTTTTCATGGGACCACACTGAAAATATGACACTTTGATACAATGTAAAGCATTCAGTGTAAAGCTTGAGTAACTGGTGTGTGACCTCAAAATAACTCAACACAGCCATCAATGTCTAAACCACTGGCAACTGAAGTGAGTTCACCCCTAAGTGAAAATGGACAAATTGTGCCCAATGTGTCAATATTTTGTGTGGCCACCATTATTTTCTAGCACTGCCTTAACGCACTTGGGCATGGAGGTCACTAGAGCTTCACAGGTTGCAGCCACGGGAATCCTCTCCTCCATGACGACATCACGGAGCTGGTGGATGTTTGAGACCTTGCGCTCCTCCACCCACAGATGCTCAATAGGGTTTAGGTTTGGAGACAAGCTTGGCCAGCTCAACACCTTTACCCTCATTTTCTTTAGCAAGGCAGTGGTCATCTTGGAGGTTTGTTATCATGTTTAAATGCTGCCCTGTGACCCAAGTGAAGCAAATCAAAGTTAATCTTGGTCTCAACAGACCTCACGACATGGTTCCAGTAATCAATGTCCTTAGTCTGCTTGTCTTCAGCAAACTGTTTGTAGGTTTTCTTGTGCATCTTCTTTAGTAGAGGAAACCTTCAGTCACGAAAGACATTCAGACCATTTTGATGAAGTGTGAATTGTAAAGACTGAGCACTGACAGGCTGACTCCCCACCACTTTAACCTCTGCAACAATGCTGGCTGCACTCATACGTCTGTCTCTGGATATTACGCTGATCACATGCACTCAACTTCTTTGGTCGACCATGGCAAGGCCTGTTCTAAATGGAATCAGTCTTGTTACACCATTGTATGGTCTTGGCCACCATACTGCAGCTAAGTTTCAGGGTGTTGGCAATCTTCTTATAGCCTAGGCCATCTTTATGTAGAGAAACAATTCTTTTTTCAGATCCCCAGACAGTTCTTTGCCCTGAGGTGCCATGTTGAATTTCCAGTGACTATTATTCTTATGAGTGTGTGAGCGACAACACCATTTAACCATTTAACACACCTGCTCCGCACCCGAGACCTTGTAGCACTAGCGAGTCACATAACATGGTGGAGGTAATATGGCAAATTGGGCACAATTTGTCCATTTTCACTTATGGGTGTACTCACTGTTGTTGCAAGTGGTTTAGACATTGATGACTGTGTGTTGAGTTATTCTGAGGGTGCACCAAATGTATGCAAGCTGTACACTGACTACTTTACATTGTTTCAAAGTATCATATACAGTGTTGTCACATTAAAAGATATAATACAATATTTACAAAAACATGAGGGGTGTACTATCCTTTTGTAAGAAACTGTGATATCACTTTTAGTTCTGCTTTTTTTGTGAGGTTCGATGAATAAAGGGGATTATTGTATGTTGTGTTATTTTTTAGGTTTTGGGTTACATAGAACAAATATTTTATAGATTGAATCATAACACATGCATCAATACCTATTTTGTGCATCTTTTTAATTATTATTATTATTTTTCCAAAATAAAGTGTTGTTTTGGAGCAGAATCAGGGATTTTGTGTTTGTTTTATTTTTTTTTGTTTTGTTTGAACATTTTATATTTATTAGTTTTTATTTTTTTATAGTCATAATATGGGATTAGGCTATGTGATCAGTCGATTACTTTTATAATTCGTAGCAATACATTAATGTTTTGCTATATATTATACTGTATGTGACAGGAAGCCTATTAGATTCTAATGGGAGGGCAGATCCAGAGGTCCACAATTGTGTTGTATGGGTACCTATGGGTGACAGACACGAAACCCAGATACCATGGACTGTAAGGACTACAACATCCCCACTAACTATGACACTGAATGAGACAGATAGATAGATAGAAAAAAAAGGAAAAAAGCAGTACATCCAAAATGAAAACAAGTAGTTTAAGAGCCAGCAATATAAAAACCTTGGCTCACAGTCCTGTTTTGAGTTATCACAAATAAAATAAATTGCAGCACTCTCCAAAACCAATTTAGAGAAAGTGTTCAGTTTTTCCCTCATGTTCGCAGTACAATGTTTCAGTTCTCAACTACAGGGCTTAAAAAAATTACTCTAGTTGAGATCTGAAATGGTGCCCTGTCAATGTGAGGGAATAAACTCTATACTTTCTCTATATTTCATTTGGCAAGTGCTGCAATGTTTTTAAAAATTATAAATAGATAGATAGATAGATAGATAGATAGATAGATAGATAGATAGATAGATAGATAGATAGATAGATAGATAGATTTTTGAACTTTTGATTTTCAGGCTCCGTACCTTACCATCTGCTACAGCTTTGAACATAAGACTGCCATCATTTTATAGACAATCATCTTGGCTCTCATACATAAATCTGACTTGCAACTATTTAGCATATGCTTAGTTATGCATATTCTTGTCATCTAACTGCATTGTTACTGTTTTGCTCCCTGTTCTTAAATTCCCTAGTAGCTCAGCGTGTTAATAGGCTGATTCCCAAGCAAAAGATCACTGGTTCAAATTGAGGAACAGCCATAAAGGGAAGCAGCACCATCCAACTCATCAATAGTGGTCTCTTTACCAAGAAAATTGCCAAACTGCATCATGTGAGGCCATGACAGTTGGAGGCAAAATATTAGCAAGTTGACTCATCACAAGGTCTATCAGTTCTGGCATGACCAACACGGCAGGGAAGGTGCCTTGTATGCTTTGTAATAATGAGATCACAGATGTTCATGCAAGCACCATGCTATATGCATTACACAAGTCTGGAATGATGGCCCGAAACAAGTTTTTCTTGTTTAATAAATTTGCAAAAATAGCTACATTTCTTTTTTTTTCCCTTTCAAGATGGGAGGGGGGGGGGGACAGAGTGTACATTAATTAGCTAAAAAATTGAATTTTTTTGATCTTAACCAAAATTGCTGCAATGAAACAAAGAGTGAAAAATGTAAAGGGGTCTGAATACTTTCCGTACCCACTTTAGCCGATTGAAAATGTGTGATTTGTAGCAAGGAGACAAAAGTCAATAGACCGGTATGTGATGGATGCAAATGGGCCTGGAAGAATCAAGAAAATCGATTGATGAAACTGTCAGGTTCAGTGGAGGAATCCTGATGATATGCAGTTGTTTCCTAGCCAAAAATGTTGGATACTTGACCAGGATCGATGTTGATCTTAATGCTGAGCTTTATGTGAGTATCCTACCAGATGAGTTACTTCATATACTGGAGTACTATGGGTATGAAATGGATGACATAGTGTTTTAGCAGGACAATGACCACAGTCCCTAGACCTCAACCCAATCAAACAATTGTGGGTAGAGTTGAAGAGAAAACTGTATTCGTATCCAAGTAAGTTGACTAATATGCACCAACATTGTGAACATGTAGAAGAGACCTGAGATTAGATGTCGGGACATGCTTGAATCTGATTGAGAGCAAGCTCAGTAGGATTAAGGCAGTGATGAAAGCCAAAGGGGAATTTAAAAAAAAACAAAAAAAAACAATAAAACTTAAAATTTAGATTTTTAGTAGCAAAACAGAAGCAATGCAGTTATATGACAAGAATCTGCATAACTAAGATGCTTAATAGTTGCAAGACAAATTTATGTATGAGAGCCAAGATGATGGTCTATAAAATGATGATAATCTCTAGAGATGGGCGAATTTCTCAAAAATTCGATTCGGTCACTTCGCCGAATTTTCCGCCAAAATTCGTTTCGTTCCGAATTACTTCTGCACGAATCGCGTTAAAAAGCAGCCCATTCCAGGCTGCACAGAGCCTGCAGGGCACTGTAGAACGTTGTGCCATGCTTAAATATGCAGAGGGAGCTTGGTTTTGGCTTCATACAAGTTGTGTTTTAGTATGACACGCAGATGACTGGGCCCCCGCTTTTTGAATCGCTTCACTATAAAAAACCCCGGCATTTAAAAGGGCAAAACTGACAAAAAAA
>JAODAL010083912.1:0-11092 GCA_025379985.1 Phyllomedusa bahiana
TGGGGCCAACCCGCCCCTAACCACCCCCCCCGCCCCGAACCACGCCCATCACCCCCCGCAAACCCCGTCGGGAGAGCAGTTAGCGCGGGTTACGGGGTTTGGCCGCGAACCCCGGGCAAACCCGGGCCAAAAACCGTGTGGAACGAGGCCAAATGATGAACACCAATGAACTGACCCTGAGTCCAGGGGGGAAATTTCCTTATGAAGGAAAGGGTCAAGGTCACAGGCAGGAAGCAGGAGCACTGTGTGCATAAATGTCCGCAGGCTGGCGCGCGCGCGCCCTATGGGGGTACACACACACGCTGGGGACGCCACAGAGGATGGACACGTGTGGAAGCAGGACCAGGTGAGTAGCGCTGAGCAGCAGGAGCAGGTACAGAGCATACTGACTCTGCCGCTGTAAGCCCCGCACCGGGAGCCACAGCGGTCCCAGACACAGGGACGCGACCGCGGTCCAAGGCACGGGCCGCGGCGCGATCCGTGACAGTACCCCCCCCTTAAGCCCTCCCCTCCGGGATAGCCAGGTACCCCCATAACGGCTAGGGGTAACCCCCTCCTCCTCGGTATCCCAGGAACTGTCTTCAGAGGAGGTGCCAGAGAGTCCGGTAACTTCTTGAACCTGGGGGCAAAAGCAGAATCAGTAGGCAGGGGAGAGTGGGTGGGAAACAGAGGTGTCTTACAGACCAGGACGGTCCTCTTCGGCAGCACAGCAGAAACGGCGGGTAACGGGTGGGCGGGACTGCCCAGATGGGCAACCTGAGGCTAGCGGCATGGCATGGCTCGCCCACTGGAGAACTTCACCCTTTTCCAATCTAGGGATGGACTGTGACCGGGAAACCCACGGTAGGCCAAGCAGGACTGAAGCAGATGTATTAGGTAGAATGTTAGAACGAAGATGTCCTCTTGGGGGGAGTTTCCCAACTTCAGAGACAGAGGTTTGGTACGGAAACGCACTGGTTCTTTCAGGATTCCCCGTTCATGGAAAAAGAAACGCAGCGGTTTATCCAGACAGGAGACAGGAAAGGCAATACTTGTAAAGCAACGACGGGTGGATAAAGTTCTCAGACGAACCAGAGTCCAACAAGGCAGAAACTAGGATTTTAGTACGGGAATCGGAACAGAGAGTGCCCGGGGGTGGTCAGACGAGCAAGGCATCTTTACTCAGAGACACTTCACCCACAACACCATGGCATGGAGGTTTCCTGGGCGCAGCAGGGGGGACGGGCAGTTCTTCAGATAGTGCATGGGATTTCCACAGTATAGACCAGGTCCAGACTGCGCCGGCGAAGCGTTCCTCCAGGCTTAGATGGACGCGATTCACCTCCATAGGAACATCTTGTGGGAAAAGCAGGTGCCTGGTGAGGTAGACTTGGGGTGCAGGGACAAGGGGAGGCGAAGGCTTGCGAGACGGAAGGGCGGGGGACTGCTGGTGAAGCTCCAGCTCTCTTTCAGAAAAACGTTATTTCGATTTCGTAGCTAGAGCAATGAGGTCGTCCAGGTTACTTGGTAGGTCACGACCAGCCAGTTCATCCTTGATGCGCCCAGCGAGGCCCCCCCAGAAGGCTGCAACAAGGGCCTCATTGTTCCAAGCGAGTTCCAAAGCCAGGGTACGAAACAGGATGGCATATTTGGGCCCCCAGAAGATTCGCCTTTACAGGGCGTAGCAAGCAGATGCCGCAGAGGTTTTTGCGTCCAGGTTGTCCAAAAAATTTTCCGGAAGGTGCTCAGAAACTCTAGATGTCCCCAGTCAGCGGATCCCCTCTCTCCCAGAGGGGTGAGGCCCAGGCCAAGGCTTCACCTGAGAGCAGGCTGATGAAAAACGCCACCTTGGCTCTATCGGATGGAAACTGGTGTGCCAGGACCTCGAAGTGTATGGTACACTGGTTGATGAATCCGTGACATATAAGGGGGTCTCCGTCATAACGGGCAGGGAAGAGGCAGGTGCAGGCTGGGACTGGACATTGCCCGCAGGAGGCGGAGATACTGCAGGTAGCGGACTGGTGTAGGTACCCGTGCGAAAACAACTTCATCCAGACGTGCGGTAACTGTCTGTAGCTTCTGGAAGAGTTGCTCCAGTTGCGTGCCATGACGGTTGATAACAGCCACTAGGTCAGGTAGAGTCACTCCGGCGGGATCCATTTAGTATGGTCAGTTCGTACTGTAACGATTTCTGGCCCAAGCAAAACGCCTGGTAAGGGGTCCACGGGGCCCCCCGGGGAGAATGGGGTTTCCGCAGTGGGGGAGCCGGAGTGCAGGGGTGGATAAAAACACTAGGGTCAAGACATCTGACTAAAAAAAAAACAGATCCCAGACAGGGGAAGAATTACAGCACAGGGGAAAACAGAGAAACTGGGGGACAACACTCAACACAACAGTGAGAACAGGGGCGCGGACAGCGCAGGGGTTTAAGCACACGTTTACGAAGCACGGAAACCCCAGGTTAACTACAGGAGCTTCCCCGCGAGGGCTAGCTCTAAGGGTGAACACCACGAAATGCCCCCAGGCAGGGGGGAAATTCCTTTGAAGGAAAATACGGTCACAGGGAGAAGGAACCTGGTGTAAAAGTCCGCAGGCTGGGGGGTGCCCCTATGGGGGGCCAACACGGGGAACCAAGGACAACACCGAAGCGGCCAGGTGATAGGCGACAAAGCAGGGGGTAGACAAATGAAAAACTCCGCTGTAACCCCCCCACAACCACACGGTCCCCAAAACAGGGGACCACACCGCGGTCCAAGGCGCGGGCCGCGGCGCGATCCGTGACAGTATTTAAACTCTGTTTGACCTCTTTTATTGTATGTAACATTTGAGCATCTGATGAAGTGCTGTTTAGCACAAAACGCGTTATGCAGGTTACAATCATCATTAAGGCCTCCTTCTTAATATTTTTTATGGAATAAATTTAATATTTTATCCTACATTGGTTCCACACGAGGATTTATTTCCGTGAGACGAGCGCCTGGTCCACTTTTTCTTTATCTGCTCTCTACTGTTTCCTGATGTCCTGCCGGCATTAGAGATACCGGACCACGCGGCTGCTGTCCCCGAGGCTTTGTTTAAGCCAACCAGGCTCTTATGAGTGTTGTGCCTCTAAAATAGTTGCACAACACCATCAGGTGAGCACCTTAATATTACTTTATTTTATTGTGATATCAGACGTACTTTCACATAGAGCGCCATCTCCTTTTACTCTTTTATTCCACAGATAACAAAGAAAGGCATTGTATATGTATATCATAAGCCTATTGATGCATGCAAGACAATGGTGAATACTGTGCCGACACCCAGTAATGGTGGACAGACTTGTCTTGGGGGTGGAGAGCAAAATCAAGGGTGTAGAGAGAACTGCTGCAACAATAGGGAATCACGCCCCAAAAACAGCCCACCTGTGTCACAAGTAACCCTGCCCCCTGTAGCCACACCCCAGCTCCAGCCCTGCCCAGTACACCCAGACTACCAGAACCTTTAGTGCCACTGCCCGCCTCTTCCATGTCACTTCCTACTCCAGCCCCGCCTACAGCTCCCATTAGGAAGTCACATCCTCTTCCTTCTGAGTTAATTCCCGCCCCTTCCGGGGTTACCACTTCCACTTCCGGGACCAAGAAGGCGCCACACAGCCCTGTATTTCCAATTATGGATGCAGATACTGGGGATATATGGCGACCAGGCCCAGCCAGCCCTACAGTGGAGAACCTCATGGTACTAGGAGGAGAAGATACAGTGGGAGCAGGCTCTAACAGCATGAGGATGACAAGGCAGAGGAAGAACGAGCAGATGAGCGCATATGATAGGTCAGGGGAAATAGTTGGTGTGCCGCTGCGGGAGGCATATCAGCAGGCCCAATGCACAGCACACCCCGGGAAGCTCACTGGAGAAGTAGTCAGTCGAACAGTGAGGGAGGATCAGGAATTGACTATTGCAGACCCCCTGATCTCACAGGCCTTACTGTAAGGAGGAAGAAAAGGCCCGAACGTATTAGGTCCTGTTTCCTCTGAGTCGAGCATTGCCTGGAAAACAGCCTGTGCCCTATTACTGGAAGATAATACAGATTTTGCAAGAATTCTGCAGCCACCTGCAAAAGAGGTGCAGGTAACTGAGAGGGGCCTATTATGGCCAAATCCCTCATCAAGCCGTCAGATATGGATGAGATCACTGCTGCCTCCACAGTGTAATGTTGTGAATAGAGATGGCCGAATTGATTCTAACGAAGTGGAATTCGTTTAGAATTTCAGGAAAACTTCGGTTCTGAAAGAAGTCGAACTTTGGGGTGATTCGCGTGAACGAAGCGTGCTTTTGATTGATAAAATGGCTGCGAGCACATGGCGCTACATGGGGCAAAGCACTCTGGGAGGAAGAAGGGCATAGCCTGCATGACATGTGCAGAGATGAAGCCAATCAGAGACCGGCGGGATCTGTGACGTCACCGCACTATATAAGTCCGGGCGCGACGCTGGGAGCTCATACCCACTCTCACTGTACTGATTAGGGAAGGTGCTGCCGCGGCTGCTTGTGATAGCTGATACTAAGAACTCATTTTTATACAGCGATTTTTTGGGGGGTGTCTCCGCTTGTCTCAGAGACTGCTTCTCTTAACGTTCTATTTCTGATTTTGTGGGGTATTGGATCTGAAGTCCAGGGTGTGTCCAGTGCAGCTGCATATACATTTTAATGATATCTGCTCACAGCACATTGAATATCCAAGGGGGATCTAAGCCTGTTCCTGATGTATTCATTTAAAGAAACAGCGTTTTTACAATACAAATACCACTTCATTTTTGGCTGCTCAATTTTTTTCGCAATTTCATCCGGGGGTTAATTAACGTTTTTCTGCTGTTTGGGACTAAAAAAAACCCGCTTTTTCACCGCCAAAAAAAAATTTTGCCTGAAAGCATAATTCAAAACCGAAGGTTAATTTAATTTTTTTCTTTTGCTGTGAATAAAACATGCCATTTAACCGCTAAAAAGCTAGTATTTTTTGCTCTCAATTCTTTTGCGCAATTTTACTCCGGGGGTTTAAATTTTAAACGTTTTCTCTTTTTTGTAAAAAAAAACTTTTTTTTTTCACCGCCAAAGAAGCAATTTTGCCTGACATAATTCATACCAAAGGGTTAATTAAGCCTTTTGTGCTTTTACTTTCATAAAATACCAGGGGGTTTTTTAAAGGGCACATCAAGTCAATTTTTTCCCGGGCCATTTTGGGCGAAATTTATATCCGGGGTTACCAATTTGTTAACCGGGTTCATTTGGATCAAATACAGGTGTGCATTTTATCATATACAGATATTTTCAAAAACATGTCTGTACTTTATAGAACAAACAGTAGTCAGACGGAGGTGGCAGGCTTTTCACCTCAGTGGCAGGGCACAAAATTTTCAAAGGGCCCAGGTCGCAGCACAGCAAGGGACTCGCACGGGGGTCCTCATGGGCCACAACTCCCGCTGCCCATCTAGGGGCCTGTGCTGACTGCAACCCAAGGGTTCTTGTTTGGGTTGACTAGGTCATCCATTTCCCTCCCAATGACATTTTAAAACCCCACCAAGATCGGTGGAACGTCAGACAAAACCCCTTAGTTGGCAGGGGCCCGGGAGCGGGCAGCGGCCCTCACCTTCCTAAACCCCCTCTTTCCCATCCGGTTCCCCTCACCCAGAATCTACTTGGGGTCTGGGCTCAGCGCCTCTATATAGCGGATGACAATTTGAGGAGGCAGTCAGCAGCTATTTGGGCAGCGAAGAAATGGGCCAATATCCCCTCTTCTTGCATAGGCGGCAAATAAAGATGTTGAGAGTACATGGGAGTAAAGTTGGAGGGTCAGCCTCTCATACCAAGACCGGTGATGAGGACAGCATGACGAAAAAACCAAAAATAATGAGATTAGCCGACCGCACTTGGAGCCGGGGTGAGGCAAGGGTTTCTTTACGTCAAAAGAGGGCGTCGCTTGCGCGTCGGGCAGCGGCGCGCCAGCAAGGGGGGTTTGTGGCCGTGAGTCACGGGATAGCACATGTGGGTTCGGGACCCAAACGACCACGGTAAAAAACCCGTTTCGCAGTCAAGAAATAGCGGCACAGGGGTTTTACGGGGCAGCGGCGCAGTATCACTCAGTGCGAGGTTGCTAAAATGTACTCGGGCGGTGTGGAGTTCTTTCAAAGGGCCCCGGGAGAGCCGAAAGGGGTATATGTAAATTGGGGGCAAAAGGAACCCGTGGCCGGGGATAACGTGGCACCGGCCCCTGCGTCAACACATCCCCGCGTCACCATCCGGGCCGGGGAGAAACGGGCTCAATGTGGTGGACCACCCTGCCGCCGCAGAAACACAGCACCCATGGCACCATGCCATTGCACCAGTCAAGGCCCACCCCTCTGCAGAAGGACTGTTTCTTTTTGACAACCCCCGGTCCAGATGCTCCTGCTCCTCGAACTCATGGCCCCAGCGTCGTTCAGCGAGGCGATTGCAAAAGAAAACAATATCCCCAAACCACCTAAGGTGCAGAAGCTGCCCGTCCCCTTTCCCAAAGTTGTTGGTGCGAAATCCCTCCCTTTCCAAATGGGGGACTCTGCCCGTTCAGAAAACAATTTGGTTTTGTGCCGACCCGAGAGGGAGATTCCCAACCCCGAATTTTATTTTCCAAAAAAGGCAGTACCAGCACTTCAAAATATGAAACAAAGGGGCCAGTCCTTTAGCTTAGGGGTTTTTTTCCCAAAGGGTCACGCAGCGGGGACTCTGGAGCTGTACTGGGGGCAGGGCCAGTACTGTCCTTTACGGCCCACTGGGTGAATGTGTTTTTTTTCCCGGGCAAAACCAACACGGGACGGAACGCCGCTTTTCTCCCCACTTTTAAACCCCGGCCTCCGCCAATGTCCCCCCCCTCCACCACCCCACCACCAGCCTCCAAAGTACTGCTCCACTACCCATGTGTAGGCACCGGTGTCACGCAGTTCTACACCTGGTTGCCTCGCGAACAAGCAACAGGGAGGAACTGCTCCGCTCATTCACAAAAAAATCGATGTGTGGCTTTCCCCTGCCAACTAAAAACGGAACCATGGTGAGGGACAATGGGAGTAACATGGGGTCTGCGCGCACCGGGGGGATGGTCCATGCCCCTGCAGGCGCATGTGTTCAATTGGTTGTGAAAAGGTTTCTGAAGTCTCCCCCAATTTAAAATTCTGAAATGGCCCGAAAAATGTCATGCACTTCAACCTTCCTACAAACCAGAACACCCTCCTCGATTGCAGTGGCAAAAAGGCCCCCCCCAACACACCTGATAGGATGTTTCCACCCGTTAGAATTCCAGCCCGACATGTTGGACCAACTGTATGAACAAGAAAGGCCATTAAAAGATTTTTTTTATGATCCAGGGGGACAGGAGACTCCCCTGGGAAATTTGATGTCAGCCAGTGGCAATTTTATGCGACACCTCCTTTTTTTTGAGGCCATTCAGGGGGCGACGTTTTTGTCATCGCCAGGACTAAAGGGATGAAATACTCATTCCACTGCTTCATTCCTGGAACAGATGCTGAAAAAAACTGCTGGGCAGGGACGGAGATTTGGGGACTACATCCGCACCACATGATCCGGTGGGACGAAAGGAGGAGGAGGAACATTGGAGCAGAAAGCATTTCTGGTGAATGATGGATTTTTTTACCCAGGGCAAGAGAGGAGGACAGGACCCGCCCGGAGGAGGTAGGGAGATGAGGAAAACAGGCAGATGACCCCGCAAACACCGTGGCAGTATACAGTGGAGAGGAGCAGGGCCCCCGGGGTCACTTGTGCAAGCCCGACATGCTGATTTGCCTGGGGTAGTAAGCCGAAAAGTCACATCCGGGGAGAGGGATGACTTCTGGCTCCCACCCTATTGGACCCCCCCACGGTCCAAAATTGGGGCCTTTTTCCCAGCTATTGAGAGGGGAAAAACTCAAAAACTATAGGAAAATCCCCGTATCTTGGGCCCCTGCCCCATTGGCTCGTCCCTCCTCTGACAGGTCTGACCCCGGGGGTTCTTTAGCGCTCACGTACTACTGCCCCCGGGTGCTGAGGGAAGGTGAGGGGTTTGACAGTACCGCTGCACAGCACAACCTAAGTCTGGAGTCACTGATGACAGCTTCCTTCACCCGTAGTGAGGGGGGCAGTGCCAGCACAGCAACCCTAACCAACAGGTGGTGCCTATTTGGAAGCAAACCGCAACCCCAGTTAGAAATCCGATGGACTATGGCAGCCAAACTGGATTTGGCCCCAAATTTGCCCCGTTTGCGGGAGAAGCTGTCCTCCCCCAGTATGTGGCATCAACGGGTGTTAGGGGCGGGCCTCGTTACCCCCAAGGGGAAAACCCCCTTGTCCCCCGGAAATGTGGAACACGACCTTTGCAAGATGAATCAGGGGTGGGGTCGCCCGGGTTTTCCCCACACCAATGCCTTAGGGGTCAGACTACATCACCATGACGCCACCCCAAAAGTGAGAAATGATCTGGTTAAAAAACCTGCCTCACCACATTTTGATGCCGCCCCCCCCTGATGCCACACATCGCGACATTTCTCCATCTCCACCAACCCTTACCCGGACTGGATTTCCCCCCACCCCACACTTCTGTCCATTTTAAAACCCGGGGTCCCCCCACCTTTTATTTTGGCCCCCCCGCTTTCCCCCCGCTTTTTGCAGGCCCCGTAAAAACCCCCACCCCCCGGGCATTGTGCCCACTCCTACCTCATGCTGTTGCTCCTGCCCGCCAACAAACCCCACTCTCTGTCATTTGCCCCATTTCTGTGGTCTACTCCTTTTTTTGCCCCTCCGAATTTTCATTTGGCCCCCCCTTCCCTATCTTTGGGCTCTGGTAACCTACACACTGTAGTCATCGGGTACCCTTTTTTTTTCCACCCCCAAATTCATTGTGACCTGCCTTTTTCTCTTGGCTCCCCGTACCTCCCACCCCTCTGTCACTGATTTTTGCCACCTACCCTCAGCCCTTGTTTTTTTTTCCAGCTGTCCCTCCCCCTGACTTTATCAGGCTACCTTTCCCCTTTTCAGTTTTTTTGGTCAGTTTTGCCTTTTTTAAGTGCCCAGGGAAATTTTATATGAAGCGATTCAAAAGAGCGGGGGCACATGTGCTTTCATACAAAACACAACATGTATAAGACCAAACCAACTCCCTCTGCATATTTAAGCATGGCACAAGTTCTACAGCCCCCCTCAGGCTCGTGCAGCCGAAATCGTTTTTTAAACGCGATTCCCCCCAAAGAAAATTTCGGACCAAATTTATTTTTGTCGGAAATTGGGCGAAGTGACCGAACCGAATTTTGAAAATTCCCCCATCCTATTGGAACAGCTGACCTGAATTACATCAACCAAATTAGGGGGAATACCTAACGATGCTCAGATGTCCTGCTGGATTCTCCTCTGTTTGGAAAAAACCACCCCCGATCAACCAGGCCCGAACGAGGGCCCTCTGGACTCTAGAAAAGCAGCTTTGGAGTCTGCCACCAAGAAGTGGTTTTTTCTAGTTGCAAAAGGCATCGAGAATAATCTGCCTCGGGACAATGTGGAAAAACCCGCTCCTTTTATAGGGCCGACCTAGGGGACCCTGGGGGCCTAAAACAAAGACCACCTCTTACTTGCTTTAACTGCAACATAGCAGGACACTGGCCCCCGCAAATCAAGAAGACAACAACCAAACCCAGACACCTACCTGCCCCGACCTGTCCCATTCCGAAGCCCAGCATCCCTAGGAGGGGTACCACTCCGTGCAAATTCGGGGATGAGGGAGTGAAGACAACTCCCCCTTCCACCTTTATAAGAGCTTAAGTCCTTTCAGAAGCCAAAAGCGCCTTTTCCCTGCCCCTGCAAGATCCCGACACCAGAAAACCTTCAAGCCTTCTATTAGGAAAAAAGCAGGGATAGCATTTGGGGGTCCCAGCACAGGCCCTTCAGGCCAAAACAGACCTTTGGATCTACCTGCAAGGCTGACCCACTGCAAGGGGGGGACCTTCAGTTGTAACGTATTTCAGCCCAATGCTGTTGGATAAACAGCGGGTATCATACCCCGGCCTCCCTCATCCTTTGGCCCCATGACATCTAACCTCCAAATTTTTCCCCCTCATAAAGGACAAAGTCACCTTTTGAGATGTAGCATCCTCGAGTCAGCTGCCCTCATTCCACTTTCAAGAGGAGACAGGGCTTCCATCAGACATCTATTAACCGTTTCAGGGCCCCATACAGCCAAACCAAAATTTCCTCCACCCCTTTTCAGTTCCTATTTTTTAACTTCACTGGCCCCTTTTTTATTTGGGCCCTGACGGGAAACTGCCCTACTCCCTATTTGGGAACCCAGAGGGGATAGTGAATGGCGGAGGGGGAAAAACAAAGATAGACGTCCATGATTGCGTGATGTGATCAAATGGGGAAAATCCATCTGCATCGTTTTCAGAAGAACTAAAAAGTAAAAAAAAAAAAACAAATATTAATCTGGATGGGGCCCCGGTTTGGAGAAAGAAAAAGCCGCATCACCAGATATGCAGTTTCAACATGTGCGTATTTGGGGCAAAAGTTTACCCCGTAAAGTCGGCACAAAAGCAAATTGGAAACCTTGACCACAGCCTGCAAACTGGCCAAGGATAAGACAGTCCCCCAAAATCAAAACAACTCTAAATGCCCATGGAGTGGAGCAGACTTTGGCCCCATTTGGATCACAGGTTCCTGACAGCAGCAGGACTCCAGCCAAACATAAAACCATCAAAAACCCCGTGTCAAGGGGGGTGCAGTGAGCCAAAATGGAAACCCACCCACTTCCCCGCCTACTTGAGGGTCCCTAGGGGACAGGGCAACTGGCGACTCCCTGCGCTCTAAAATGATGGGGCAGTAAAGGAAAAATAGTCAACATCCGGGAAAAATCAAATAGGGAAAGCCAAAGCCAAAAACAGAACCGAGGGGTAAACGTAACAAGCCGAGGTCAAAAGCCCAAAAGGAAGCAAAGCACAAAATCAGGGGAAAAAGCCGGGGGCAGGAGAAAAACCGAGGTCAGGTACACAGGGAAGCAAAACACAAAAAACTAAAAGGAACACAGGAGCCGGAATATCAAGGCGCAGCAGTCACTTTCGGGGGGGTTTTAAAA
>JAODAL010083913.1:0-11092 GCA_025379985.1 Phyllomedusa bahiana
CTTTTTTCCCAAAGGGGAAAACATTGCAAAGGTTGTGCCCCTGGACAGCATTGTCAAACATGGGAAATCATTGGGTGTTTTAAACCAAAAAAAAAAGAAAAACAAAAAATGAAAAAACGTATAAAACTTTCCCCTTCAAAAACCCCAAATCAAAGGGTTCCCCAAAATTAAGTCCCCCACTTAAGCCCAAAAAAAGACACTTAGACAAAACAGGGCACAAATTGCACCCTCCCGAAAACCGCTTAAAAAATACCCTTTGCTTTTTAAACCCCTTTTATCCAAAAACCGTTTAGCACAACTCTCCTTTGAGAAGGAAAAAGGGGGTTCCGAAGGGGGTGGGTTTTAGGAAAACCCCCCCGTGCATTTCCCGCAGAAAAACCCCCTTTTCTGAACTTTCAACAAAGGGGAAATTTCCCCCGTGGGAGACTACGCTGTCAGTTTTGCACTCCCGGCTTACGAACTAGCCTTGGGGAAAGAGGCCCGCGTTGGGGTGCCCCTTTCAAGAAAAGGGGGCTCGCCAGCCAGATCAAGGTGTCCCCTTCGCCAGGGATTTTTCCAACCCCCCTTGGGGTTTACCTTTTTTCCTTGGCCAATCGGAGTGATGTTTCCTTTTTTTCCCGAAAGGGGAAAAAGGAATAAATCTAGAGCGCGGTCGGCCAGGACACTTTGTTTTTCCTCCCCTTGGCTCCTTGGGGTTCCAAAGGCCTCCACAAAAAGTCCCCCCCTCCCCCGGCTGGGGAAGGGAGCCCATGCAGGGGCGGGGGTCACCTATCTTTACAGGGGCTGTCTCGACGACGGGCGGGGAAAACCCTGTGCCCATTGGCCCAGTCCCCAACACTTTTCCCCCCGGGGTTTTCCACTCCCGCTCCCAGCCCTCTGGGAAAACGCACCTTTACCTAGGGGTACGTTTGGGGGAGGCGTCCCTAAAGGGGGTGAACAAACCCCCCGTCCTCGCCTTTACTTTTGGGCCCTACTAATCGGGTTTTGGACCTGGAAATTTCCCGGTTTTTAAGACTTGGCCTTCCTTGGGCCCCTGGTTCGGGAGGGAAAATTTGGGGGTGCGGCCTTGTGTCCCAAAATAATCTCCGGGGTTTGGGTTTTCCTGGAGGGAAAACCCCTGGCGTTTTTCCTTAAACAGTGGAGAGATCCCCCAATGAATTTGGGGGCCGTTTCCCTTTCGAGTCTTTTTCCCTTCAGGTTGGGGCCCTTTCCCTAAGGGAAAAGACTTACTTCTTTTGTGTTTTAACCCCGTCATCCTTTCGTCTATTTTTTTGGGCCTTCCTTTGGGTGCGTAACATGCCCCCGGGGCTTGATTGGAAGAAGGGAAAGTCTTGGTTGGGGAAAAAGGTTGTCGTTCCCGCTGCCCAGGGGGGCACCTCGCCCCATGCTTTCCCCCTTCTCCTCAAGTAAAATTAAAACTCTGGCAGGTTTTTTCCCCCCACCCAAATAAGAGTTTGCGGACGGGGGTTTTTTGGAGAAGCAAGCGGAACCCTACCCCTCCCTCATCCAAAGAATGGCCAATCGACCCGTTAACCCGCAAACCTTTCCCCCGGGCCCGGGTTTTATCCACTTCAGGAAACCGGGGAAAATCAAACCCTGGCTGCTACATCCAGGGGAAAATCTTTAGAAGGGTTAATTCGTAAGTCCCCTTTGACCAGCCGGGGCCGGGTTCTTCTTCGTGGGAAAGAAAGGGTGGCTCCTCTGTCCCCGTAAACATTAACGCGGTCTCCATAAGATCACCCGTGGGAAAAACCGGATCCCCCTTTCCCTTTGATCACCGAGCCCGTTTGATCAGTTTCCGGGGGGCCCCAAAAATTTTTTTCCCAAACTGGACCCTACCTGGGCTTAAAAAAAAAACCTCATTCAGATCCGGGGAAGGAGCCGATTTGGAAAACGGCCTTCAACACTGGGATGGCCAAATTTGAGTAACTGGTGATGCCTTTCGGGCCTTCTGTAATGTCTCCGCACCCTTCCAGGGTTTGTTTAATTTTTGGTTTTCAGAGATCTTTATACAACTTTTGGTGGTCTAACCTGGAGAAAATCCTGATCTTTTCCCCCTGACCGGTTCCCCCCCAGGCCCATGTGCGAAAATTTTCGGGGGTTTACCCCGGGAACCATTTTTTGCCAAGTTGGGAAAAGTGTCTCTTCACAAGACCAACTTCCCCTTTTCTCGGCTAATAAACTCGAACAAGGGTTTTCAAAAGGTCCCAAAAAAATTTTCTGCCGTCTTCCAATGGCCTCGTCCGGGGGGGGCCCCCGTGCCAAACAGAGATTCCTTGGGGTTTTGTTCCCAATACAAAAGGCAGTTCGTGCCCCCAAATTCTTTCCCCGCGGTGTCCCCAATCTTGGGGCCCCCACCAGGAAAAGGGAAAGGGTAACCCCGGGGCTTTGGCCACCAGGGCCCGAAAGGCCCTTTGTAAAGCTAAAATCATGCATTTTGCTTCACACCCTTGCTTTTCCTTCGGCCTGAACATGAGAAACCTTTTCTACTACTTGGAAGTGTCAAAGCCTCCCCGTGGGAGCTGGGCCTTGCTTCACCCAAAAAGGCCCACTTACAAACCCCGCACGTGTGGCTACCTTCTCTAAAACCTTTTCTTTGGTGGAAAGGAATTATACCATTGGGGGACCGGGACTACAGCCATCCAACTAGCCTTGGAAAGTGGCGCTATCTCCTCAAAGTAGCTCTTCACTCCGGTCAACGTGTACACCGACCACAAAAGAATCACCTTATCTGCATGAACGGGACACACCACCCAATCTGCTAAATCCCCTGCAAACCCGCTGGTTTCGCTTTTTCTTTTCCCTGTTTTGACTTTCTCATTCAATTTTCTGCCCGACTGAAAAAAATGTCAGGCGGATGCTCTTCTCCCCGTGCTCTGACGTGATAGAGGATGACCTGCACCACGGCACCATCATCCCTTCTGAACGGCAATCTCTGCTGCATCGTATATCTTCGACAAATCCCTTCGGCAAAAATCTATGTACTGCCCGGCTCTTCCAGATGAGGATACTTAATTGGAGAACTTGCTATCGATTTGGGGCTGTACATCCATAGGGTACAAAAGTCTTGCTCCTGATCTCTCGCTTCTATTGCCAGACCTCGCAAAAGAAGTGGCATCTTGCACTTCCTGTCCCAGAACAAGATCCTCCTCGTCTCCTCGGCCGGGTTTTGCTTCAGCCACTACCAATCCCCACTGCCCTTGGACTCATGTGGCTATGGATTTTATCACGGATCACCCACCTATCCACCGGTAATCCGTTGTGGGTAGTCACTGGTACGGTTTTCTCAAAAGATGCACCATTTCGTTCCACTGGCCAGGTCTCCCTTTGCTCCTTCCGTCTTTGCAGCCTTTTCTTTCCAGCACATTTTTCGGTTGCATGACTTGCTGCTCCTGCATATTGTCTCGACCGTGGAGTCCAATTCGTGTCTCAAGTTTGCGCTCCCTCTGAGCCCGAGCCCAGCTACAAGGATAAGTGGGCTTCTCCTCGGCATACCATCCACAGACCAATAGGACAAGTGAGAGGGTATAATCAGGCCCTGGGAAAATACCCCCCCCGCAATTCGTTTCGCACGTCCAAGACCTACTTTGGGCAAACCTTTTACACTGGGTGAATTCCGTATAACTCCTTAGACCTGGAGTTTGCTGGACCGCCCCCTTCTTACATTGTCTACGGACAACTTCCGAGCCCACGGCGCCTACCTGCCCATACTTGTTGCCCTCTGTAAGTTGCCGGCCGTTGAGGATCCTTGGGGTCAGACAACCCTGTATGCTGCACAGGTTTCTGCCCCCGTCAAGAAGAGGCAACAGACAAACGGAGAAGAGCCATTCCCCTGTCTATCTCTCCCGTAGACCAAGGTGTGTGTTTACGCGAGAGTACATCCGCCTTAAGATTCCCCAGCTATAAACCTGGGGCCCCCGGTACCCTGTTGACCATTAAGGTTCTCAAGCACATCGACCCAGTGGCCTACAAAATCTTCGCTTCCCCCCATGAGGCGTGTGTTCCCCGACTCCTTCCAAACTCTCGTCCTCCCTTTTAAAGCCAGTGGGTCTTGAATCGCTTTTCCCGGAAGGCAGCTCCTCCACTCCTGAGGCAGATGCCAGACAACTTCTTTTACCATAAGAGACGTCTTGGCCATGAAGACAATTAGAGGGAAGCGTCATTTCCTCATCGACTGGAAGGTCCTGGGAGCCAGAGGACAATATTCTGGACCATAATGTAATCCAGAAATTCCTTCAGGCCAGAAAGAGGGGGAGGCCCAAGGGTGGGGGGGTTACTGTCACAGATGCCCCTGCGACCCTCATCCCGGGTCGCAGGCACATCCGTGCACCGCTGGTTGGCGGCGCCGCGACCCGCATGTCGGGTCGCAGGCGCACCCGTTCCCCTGCCTGTCCCCCTGCATACTTACCCGGCCGCACTCCTGCTGCAGTCTCTGTCCCTCAGCGTGCGCGGTCCCGCTTCCTAGGGCAGTGTTACATTTAAAGGGCCATGCACCGTAAATTACGCTATTGCCGAACGCAGCCCCTATAAAGTTTAAGAAGCTGCCCTTCCTGGTACATATTCCCGCCGTAATCCTTTAGTGCCTTACCTCCTACTGAGAAAGCGTTCTTTGAGTATTGTCCTGATTACCGTGTACCGTACCTTCTTGCCTCCGTCCCTCGACCATGAACCTTTGCCGCCTGTCCTTACCTGACGGCGTGTCTCCGACTACGAGCCTGCCTTATGATTCTGTACCACGCTGAACCTCGGCGGCCACAGCAAGCAAGTTACGTCAGGGGTAAAGCGACCGGTAGAACATCCCGCCGCATCAAAGTCCAACCCACTTTGAGGCGGGCTCTTGGATGAAACCCGGGACATACTTAACTCATCCGCTACCTACTGGCTAACACCATTGCCTGCGGTGGTCCAGTGGATCCACTACTGCGTACCGTGACAAAAATGTCCTATTAGCTACCAATTTATCTTTAAAGATATTATTAGTATTTTTCAAGTCAGCCTGTTAGCACCTAGATGCCCTCTGCCCCCCCAAATTATGATTAAAAAAATAAATAAATAATTGGATAATTTTTTATGCAGGTGACATTTTGCAAACTCCACTTATATTTACGGATTAAAAGTCTACATTTCACACCCTATTTGCCAATTGCATTTGGAATTGTTGTACTAGGAATATGGCAACTTCAGAGAGAAATACAAGAAGAGGAATAACTCTTAAAAATGGCGAATTGTACTACAATGAACTTCTGCGCGAGGAAAGGAGGGTAAGTAAGCTGGATGTTCACATGGCATATTGTGGCACAAACTGCACCACAATACACCGGGTGCTAGAAATTTGCGATGGTCAGCGTGTACTTCTAGCACAAGGGGGTTGGGAGGGTGGCCCGGTGTGTACAGTAAGTGACCATTCTACTTCTCCTCTCCTCGGGCGTACAATAATGTGGTATTGTACTCAGTGAATGGACAAAATTCGTACTCTGTATCAGAGCTAAAAGAATTTACCATAATTGAGGGGCGCATTTCAGGCGTATTGACGCACAAATACACGCTGAAAAGCGGCCCGCAATTACGCCACGTGAACCTAAAATTGTATTTGGGTATGCAGGTATCAAATGCAGGTATAATGTATTGACAATGTATTTTTTGCAGTTGTTGTCGTTTAACTCATAGCGCTTGTATAGTTTAACTGATTGTGTGCTGGGTCTAGGGATTCTCTGCTCATTGCTTGTTTGTGCACTTATTGATTATTGACCTAGGGTTTTCAAATGCAGGTATAATGTATTGACAATGTATTTATTGCAGGTGTTGTTGATTAACTCATAGCACGCTTGTACAGTTTAACTGATTGTGTGCCGCGTGAAGGGTTTCTTTGCTCATTGCTTGCTCATGCACTTATTGATGATTGACTGAGGGTTTATTTTTTTGACAATATACTTGTTGCAGCTATTGTGTAAGCATTTTTTTTAAAATATAGTTATGATGATGTTATACAACTTAAAAGATAGTATAAATAAAAATGAAACTGTATTTCAACATATTCTAAATCTTCATATTTTGATTTTAGGAAAGAATGGAAAGGTTACCTTTGAGGCTAGTGAGAGAGGGGGAGAGTCTGATGTGTTGGGGCAGTGAGTTCCAAAGTTTGGGGGAAGCACAGGTGAAGTCTTGGAGACAGTTATGTGAAAAGCTGATTAGAGGACAGCAGAGAAGAAGGTCCTGTGAGGAGAGGAGATTGCGTGAGGGGAGGTATTTAGAGATTAAAGGGGTTGTCTCACTACAAAGATTGCTTTTTATGTTAAAGATCTTGCAAAAAACAAGTTACTTTGCAATATATGTCTATTAACAATGTCCTACCTATTCCTAGATATCCCCTCTTGTATGGGCTGCATCAGCTCCTCAGGTCGCTATAGCTACAGACCTGTTTGATCTATCCTGATAGGCTGCCAGCACTAGTTGCTACAGCTACAGACCGGGCTTATACTGCAGCCTAGTGGAAGCCAGTAAACACGTCCCTGAATTAAAAGTGAAACCAAGAAAACAGGACTGAGGTAAGATGAATCAACGTAGCGAAACAACCCCTTGAAGGCAGAGATGTATGGAGGGGAGAGGTTATGGAGTGTATTGTAGGTCAAGGTTACTAACTTGAACTGGATTCACTGGGCAATGGGTAGCCAGTGAAGGGATTGGTAGAGGGGAGAGGCAGAGGAGTAACGAGGAGAGAATTGAATCAGATGGGCAGTAGAGTTAAGGATAGATTGGAGGGGAGCGAGGTTGATAGATGGGAGGCCACAGAGAAGGATGTTGCAATAGTCTAGGCGTGAGATGACAAGGGCATGGGCAAGCATTTTTGTGCTTTCAAAGTGAAGGAATGAGTGGATTCGGAAGATATTTTTCAGGTGTAGGCAGCAGGCAGAGGTAAGGGTTTGGATGTGCAGTTTGAAGGACAGATTAGAGTCAAAGGTTATCCCAAGGCAGCGGACTTGCAGCACTCAGGTTTCCTCATGCTGCTGCTGTCACCTTCAGGCTATGTCACCATGTCACTCTCTGGCCTGATGCTGCTGCTGCCGCCACCTCCTCATTATGTCACCTAGCTGCCGGCACCTCAAAATTATGTTATTGTGCCCCTCTCATGCTTGAAGCTGCTGCTGCTGTTGCTGCCGTGTAGAGGTACACTGTGTAATTGTGCCAAACTGTGGCCTACTCATGCTGCTGCTACCTCCACAATCTGTCATTGTGCCACTCTGTAAACTACTCATGTTGCTGCCAACACCACAATCTGTCATTATGCCACTTTGTGGCCTACTCATGCAGCTGCCACCTCACCAATCTGTCATTGTGCCACTCTGTGGCCTACTCATGCTGCTGCCAACACCACAATCTGTCATTATGCCACTTTGTGGCCTACTCATGCAGTTGCCACCTCCACAATCTGTCATTGTGCCACTCTGTGGCCTACTCATGCTGTTGCCACCTCCACACTATTTTATTGTGCCACTCTGTGGCCTACTCATACTGCTGCCACCTCCACAATCTGTCATTGTGCCACTCTGTGGCCTACTCATGTTGCCGCCACCTCCACACTCTGTCATTGTGCCACTCTGTGGCCTACTCATGCTGCCGCCACCTCCACACTATTTTATTGTGCCACTCTGTGGCCTACTCATACTGCTGCCACCTCCACAATCTGTCATTGTGCCACTCTGTGGCCTACTCATGTTGCCGCCACCTCCACACTCTGTCATTGTGCCACCGTGGCCTACCAACTGCTCCACCTTCACAATCTGCCCCCATTGTGGCACTCTGTCCCCCCCTACCCTTTCTTTGTTTGGGCCCCCCAACCCCTCCCAATCTGTCATTGTCCACTGTGTTGGCATACTTATGTTGCCGCCACCTTTTTACACCTGTCTTTGTCCCCCTTGGCACTTCATCGGCCAACTGACCACTCTCCCCTTTCCCGACCCCCCTGTGGTTTCCTAATGCTTTTTCCACCCTCCACTCTATGACGTTGCCACTATGTATGGTTTTCCCCTTCTTTTTTTTTGTTTATTTTTTTTTAATTTAAACAATGATTTTTATTGAGAAGAAAAGATATCATCCTTTACAAACAATCACATCGCAATATATAGATAACACTTCAATATGTAACATTTAAATGCCTTTAACACTTAAACTTTCCATTTAATTATAATAAATCCATAAAAGAAAAACCGAGCCAAATTTAAATAACCCTAAAAAAGCCCCTCCCCTACCACCCCCAAACCCTGGAAAAAAGGAAAAATCTATCCCCCCAAAAAAATTTTATGAAACCACCTTTCCTCATCAAGGAAAAAAAAATGATAAATCACCCCCCAGTGGGGGAATTCCTTTTAACCTTTTTTTTCCCATCTTAGCCAACCCAGACTTTCCCTAGTTTCCCCTTCTTTCCCCTTCTTTTAATTGCAAAGGAAAATGAAAAAGACAAACACACCAAAATTGCGTTTTGGGAAAAACCCCGAAAAGGCCCAGTAGACATGGCCCTTTTTGTCTGATGATTGGGAACCCCAAAAAACAAGGTAAAACCCAGGGTTTCCCATGCGCGATGGGGCGGCTCCCCCGCAAGCCCCACAATTGCCGGGACGTATGCAACGTCCAAGGTCTTAAGGGTTAAAGACTATGAGGCTTTTCCCCAATCTGGATAAAAGAAATAAACCCAAAAATTTTCTGCTTGGTAAGGACAGGGCTTCCCAACAACATTAAGGGACGCTAGAAAGCAGTCACTGGATCTTCCCAAGCCTGACATCCACCAGACTCAAAATACCTCAAACACATACGGCCTAAGGCCCGCCTGGGAACTACAAACTTATGGGAGGGCAGAGAGCCAATGGGAACCTAAAATTCCAAGGCATTCTTTGGGCCACCAAAGCCCCAATAATTTTATGGGGACCTAACAAACCGCTTTTGTACTAAAAAAGGTCACTTACCGGATCACCAGTTTTCTGCTGGCTGTTTTTAAAAAAAACTGCAGGGGTTGGAAAGGTCCTCACCTTAAGCTAAGAAACTAATTACTGGGGATTAACGTAAAAAAACCCTTTTGTATACATGGAAACTTTTTTTTTGGATGGGGATATTTTCCACTGGAAGCATACCAAAGGACACGTTGAAAAAAATCTCACCACAGGTTTTTAAAAGAATTTTTTTATTTTTGGGTCCACCGTTAAAAGTTTACTCAAACTGCATAAATGATTTTTTAAAAAAAAGAAAAATTAAACTACAGTTTTAAAGCTTGATCATTGATGATCGAAGCGCATTAAATTATTTTAAAGGCTTACTGTGTAGCCATATATATCAAGTGCAACTTTTTGGAAAGTTGTAAAAAAACCTGGTGTAAAATGTAAGCCACAAAAATTTAAAAAAATCACCACACATTGTGCCTCATGTATGAAAACTGTCTAAGTCTAAAACTTTCTTTGTTGCCCATAGCAACCAATCAGAGCTCTCCTTTCATTTCATATAGTGCTCTGAAAAAAATAAGTGTGTGTGTGGGGGGGCTCTGATTGGTTGCTATGGGCAACAAAGAAAGTCTTAGATCTAGACAGTTTTCATACATGTCCCTCATTATGTATAGCACATGTATTGTATATTTATTGTAAAATTATCTCCTAATATCTGTCACAAGATAAAATTTGTTGAAACCTATTAGGATAGTTTGGAATTCTACAAGCCTATGGCACTAATATTTGCTAGACCTATTTGAAATTGATATGTGGTATTCAATCAGGAATCAGAGGAAATATTCAGAACAGCAGTTGTTCAAGTGGGCAATCTCTCGTCCTAGGTCCAGCCTCTTTGACTTTCTGGGAGCTGCCAGTCCCAGAGCTGAATTATAAGATCAATAGGGCTGTCTGGCAACTGATGGTCCAATTGCTCAATTTAGAGGATTTGTATTCCAGGTGACCTAATAACCTGCAACTGTTTCACCTTCAAGATTGCCACCATGTGTTCTTGTGGGCCTGTTTTGGTGGTGATGCTACCTTAGTTTTGGTAGAGCGGTAGAAGCTAAGCTGTGCTCCTGTTTTTTAAATTTTTTAGGTGCCACAAGTTTGATAAGAACTATTCACATTTTTTATGTTTGTTGGGCCTAGAGCAGAACTTTGTAAGAGATTTGAATGCTGTGAATTTGAACTAAGTGGACCATAAATTGACCAAAGCCTCAGTGTAATAAAACACATGGTCCTGGCGATAGAAAGTATTCCACAAAGGCTTGTGGCCAGAGGTGAAGACCTTGGCTTTAACCCCTTACCGCCGGAGCCAGTTTTGGCCTCTCTGACAGAGCCCCATTTTTTAAATCTGTCATGTGTCACTTTATGTGAGAATAACTTTTTGACACTTTAACCTATCCATGTGATTCAGAGATTGTTTTCTCGGGACACATTGTGCTTTAAGATAGTAAGAAATTTTGGTACAAAAAATGCTTGTTTATTTGTGAAAAATATCAAAGTATCGTGAAAAATTTGAAAAATTTACCAATTTCAAACTTCAAAAATTTCTGCATGTAAGACAGATAGATATTCCACTCAAAATAGTTTATAACTAGCATCTACCATATGTCTGCTGTAGTTTGGCATCATTTTTTTAAATGTCTTTTTTTTTTTTTTACGACATTAGGGGGCTTAAAAATTTAGTAGTAATTTTCACATTTTCAAGAAAATTTGCAATATACATTTTTTAGGGACCCGTCTAGTTCTAACGTGACTTTGATTGACCTGTATGTTAGATACCCCCATAAATGACCTCATCTAAGAAACTACAACCCTTAAAGTATTCAAAACCGCATTTAGGAAGTTTATTAACCCATTAGGTGTTTCACAGGAATTAAAGCAAAGTGGAAGTGAAATTTCAAAATTTCACTTTTTTTGCAGATTTTCAATTTTTATACATTATTCACAAGAATACGGTAAATGTGATCAGGGAAATGCAACTTAATATTGATTCCCCAGATTCTGCTGTTTTCAGAGATATCCCATATGTGGCCCTAGTGCATTATTTTGCTCAACCACAAGCCCCAGAATAGGAGGAGCACCGACTGGACTCTGGGGTCTCATTTTCATTACGATTT
>JAODAL010083914.1:0-11092 GCA_025379985.1 Phyllomedusa bahiana
TCGCCTTAAATCTGATTTGGAGACAGGGTGAAAGAAACTGAATCCTATAGATTTCATTTTAAAACGATGCTTATTGTGCTGCATTTGCAAAAATAAAATTTTTTATTTTTTATTTTAGTGTAATTTTTTTTTATTTTTTTTTATTTTATCCATTCATTGTACGACGATTTATGGGCTACTTTTTTACACAAGGGCAAACAAAATAAAATTATTTTATTTATTTATTTTTAGTTTTTTTTATTTTTTTTTTAAAACTTTTTTTTTTTTACTTTTTCCCCATTTTATCTTATTTGCCCCAAATAGGGATTTAACCATGATATTTAGGTCATTGTTAAAAAATACTGAAATTTTTGTTTCATTGTCAGGGCATGGCTGGACATAGTAACTTAAAGGCAACTTTTTAATCTTTGTGGGCTCTCCTTTTGGGTTTAAGGAAACATCAACACCTCCTTCTTCTCCTCTTGGGCAAGTTCACAGTTTATTTTTGGACGATTCACCCGTAATTCGCGCCATACGGGCGCGAATTACCGTGAAATCCTCCCAGCATACGGAAATCCATATTTTTCTGAAGAGAAGTAGGGATTCCGCTCCTCTCCCCTCGCGGAAATACGCAGCGGGGGAAATTACATGTCAATTATTCCGCCAGTATACCGCCGTGAATAAAAAAGTCTATGACCCCCGGGGCTGAAATAGCCCAGCTCCAAAGGTTCGTTTGACCACGGAAACTAAGGGGTTTAACCATTGAAAGGATCCTAGTTTGCCAAAAGAGATGGGACCAGCGTAACAAAAGCAGGCCCCTTTATCCCGCAATCATGCACTCTTCTTTTGGGGCCCAAAAAAGGGTTCCAGACATACCCCCCTTTTTTGGGAAAACTTTCCCCACAAACATAACGAGACATCCAATTCGGGAAAAAAGGGTTTTAAAAACCCCCAAACAAAAATAAAACATTACAAAAAAAAATTAAAGGGCCCAAAAAGGGAAGTTTATCCCCTTCCCCACCCCACCTCCCGCACACAACCCTAAAACTTTTTTCACCTATAATAGACACCCTAAACAAAAGTGACACAATTAAAAAACTTTTTTTAGCACCACTTTTGCAGTTAAAAAAAATGTAAAATGTGAAAAACAGGCTTTTTAATTTCATTAAACTTTCTTCCATAATATTATAAAAAAAAATGTAATGCAAGAAAACATTATTGTTTTCAAACCTGCATCTACTAATGGAAAGGAAATTGAGCCCAGTCAGGAACGGAAGAAACGACCTGGTCAGGAACTGGCTAAGCTATCTGTATGATTTTGGAGTCTGTCAGGAAACCCGCACAAACACAGGGAGAACATACGAACATGCAGATATATATATATATATAAAAAAAGGTAGCCCAAGCGTAAAAGTGCAAAGCATCATGTGTTATCACAATGCATAATACATGACACGACATTCTCTTTCTCTCACCAATTCTCATTCTCTCTGTAGCTTGTGTGTGTTGCTTATCCCTCTGTGTAATGTGTTTAATTAAGCTTAAATGTAAGTTCAACAATGTTACTCGTATTACAGGATGATATTTGGAATTTTCTCAGTATACAATTAATGAAAAAAACACATTGCCACACATTTTATAGTGAGATACAGGTAAAATGTACATTTTAACTCTACAAGTTGGAATGCTAACATTTAACTTTAAAACATTCCAAAGATTTTAACCCATTACCGCCGTAGCCAGTTTTGGCCTCTCTGACAGAGCCCATTTTTTTTTTTTTTAAATCTGATGTGTCACTTTATGTGAACTTTTTGACACTTTTACCTATCCATGAGATTCTGAGAATGTTTTTCTCATGACACATTATGCTTTAAGTTAGTAAGAAATTTTGGTTCAAAAACCCCTTGTTTATTTGTAAAAAATATCAAAGTATTGTGAAAATTTTTTAAAATTTACCATTTTCAAACTTCAAAAATTTCTGCGTGTAAGACAGATAGTTATTCCACTCAGAAATTTATAACTAGCTCTCCCATATTCCATTGTGGGTTGGGCATAATTTTTTTAAAGTTTTTTTTTTTATTTATGACTTTGGGGGCTTAGAAATTTAAAATTTGGGGGGCTTTGTTTGGGCCCCATGTTAGAACCCCCAAAATTTTACTTCATCAAGAATTACACCCCCAAAATCAAACAGCATTTGGGAATTTTTGTTAACTGCGGGGGTCGCAGGGGGGGGAGCTCACCCCTCCTGCCTGCAACTTCATTATCGCGACCAGAAGATCATGACAATAAGGGTTTTAATCCCCGGGCCGCGGTGAGCAGCATGTGGCCAATGTTTTTTACCACTGGCCCATGTTGCGATCTGTGGGGCTCCTTCAGCCCGCAAAAACCCAGGAAGACCCATACGTTTTTTTTTTATTTGGGTGCACTGCCCCAACCTGACACTTTGTAATCCCCCCAAAGATTTTGGGGGCCTTCTGGGGCGTTCCAACACATTCATAATATTAGACACATTTGGAAATTTTTGGACGGCAAAACAGGCACATAACTGTCAGACGCCAACCAATTTCAATTGGTCGCCTGACCTGATTTCCGTAGGGGAATTAGATTTCCACTAGGGAAAAAAAATGTCTCTTTTCCCAAAACTTATCCAAAAAAAATAAAAAAATTAATTTAATAATTTAAAAACTATGAAAGCGGCGACCCCCGTTTCCGGGCCCGCGGCCCCGGGCGCACCCGTGGTCCCCATCCCGGCCCTCCCCCCCCCCGGGCGGGTGCTGCCGCTGGCCGCGGACACCCCGGGGGTCCCCCCTGCGGGAACTTACCCGGGCCGCGTTCCGCCCCCCCCGGTCCCCTCCCGGGCCAGGCTGGGGGTGCCCTTTCCCCTACGCCGCCGCCCGCGTTCTCGAATTTTAAAAGGGGAATTGCCCCAAATAATTGGTTTTGCTCCCTGACCCCCCCTATTTAAGGGTCCGCTCTCAGTCATTCCTCGCTGGATCTATGTTGCCCCCCATAGGAAAAGCTTTCCTGAATCATATTGCGCCCTACCGTGTACCAGACCCTTTCTAGTTTCCTGACTCCAAACCTCTCCGCCTGCCCTCCTCCCTGCCTGTCTACGTCCACGAACCTCTGCCCCTGCCCTGACTTCTCCTCCCCCCACACTATTTTTCCGGGACTACGTTTCTTACCCGCTGACCTGGGCCGCCACCGCAACAATCACGTCAGGGGGACGACCTGGTACCTCACGCCGCAGCAAGTCCACCCCCTTTTGCGGGGCTCGTGAAAAGGGGGGCTATTTAGATTCCTTCCCCTGCGGGCTTACTATCATCGTTTGCGGGGTCCAGTGGTCCCACCACCTTACTTTAGATCCACCAGGGATCCCCCCAAAGGTGCCCTGCCAACCTCGGTCACGCACCATTGCGCCCGACAGTCGCACGATCCGGCGCCACAACTGGGACAGCTGTCCCCCTTTGATCCCCAAACCCCCTGGCTTCCCACAACCGCAGCAACCTGCCTCTTCGCCGTGGCCCCTTCTCCCCCGGGCCATCCCGCGGGCACCGGGGGCCCGAACTCCGCCCCCTCACCGTCCAATTTTGACGGAGACTCGAAGCTCTGTAGAGGGTTCATCACCAGTGTTTCCAACACGTGGGGCTGAGGGCCGCCAATTTCCCTCTGAAGGTAAAAAGGTGCGTTCGTGGTGACCCTCGTCGGGAAAAGGGCCCCTGGCCGGGCGACACCTCTTGGGCCCGGGGAGTGATCCTGGACCGCAGACCACAGGCCTTCCCCCTGAATTCCCGCGCGTTTTTGAGGAGCCTCCGACATCTTCCGGGAGACGGCGCTACTCATCTACCCAAGGGGGCCCCTCCAGGGAAAATGCGGTTCAGTTCCGCACCCAAGCCCCACCCTTGGAAAGCTGCTTCGGGGCCACATTTAAAAAGGGGTCTGTCAAGCAGAGTAAAGGACTCCTAGCAGCCAAATCTCCCTTCGTCTTGAGTAGCTCATCCATCTTGCACTCGCTAGAGGCGCTTTTCGAACGACAGCAGGAGCTCCGTCGGAGCGGGATTTGGGCACAACCCCGTCGCCCCCCTTTTCCGGCTCCGATTCCAGAGTCCCGCAACCTCCTCCCCCGTTGTCCCTAAAGACCCCCATGAAGGGGACCGGGCACACCTTCGGAGTCCGAACGTACCCGCCAGGGGGGGAAACTTTCCTCTATGCGCCAGCCCGGGACCATTTCCGCGGGTTTTGTCCGCAGCGTCCTCAAGCGGCGGGAAAACGCCCCCCCTAGGGGCTTGGGAAAGGGGCGTCCCTAGGTGCCCCCCCCTCTCCACACGATGTTGCCTTGGAGGAACGACGGATGCGGCCCTGTCCTTCGGGTCTCGCCTTCTTGGACCCCGGGCTCCCCCGGGGAACTTATTCACGCCTCCCTGGTATCTCGTACCTTTTTTGCCGGTGACCCTCTAGAAAAGCCTTTGCTCACTCCTCTTCAGTGGGAATCCTCACGACTCCATCCTTCCTCACCAGACCCGTGACGCCCGGGGTTGGGGCCCCCTCACACGGAAAGGACGCTTCCACGTCCTGCCCCGCGCTTCTTCGGCGATCCTGTTGGGGCTGCCCTGGCTGCAACGCCACGCCCCACCTTGACTGGAAGACGGGCAAGCCCTTTTCGTTGGGGACGGAATCCCGGGACCCGTTTGGTGGCACCACGCCCGGTTCCACCTCTCCCCCCCATCGCTGTAAAGTTTCTACAGGGTCTCCACGGAGTACCGGGTTCTTGGAATGTATTCTGGGAGAAGCGGCTGAGAATTTACCGCCCCATCGGTCGATGACTTCCTAAGATCTCCCCCCGGGTACCACCCCCAGGGGTGGGGTCTATCCTCTCCTGTCCCGAGACCCAGGCTAGGGGCCATAACAGGAGAACTTGGCGAAAGGATTTATACGCAAGTCCTCCTCACCCCCCCGGGTCCGGCTTTTTTTTTCGCAGAAAAAAGACGGTTCTTTTCGTCCGGCATCGTTTTATAAGGAAAAAAACAAGATCACTTTAAGAATCCTCCCCCTTTTTACCCCTGATTTCTGAGCCTTCGCCGCCCCCGTGGACCAAATCTCACCAAATTTAAATTTCTCGGGGACCCTATAACCTAAAGATTCAGAGGGGGGGAATGGAAGACAGCATTCAACCCCGGGGACGGGCATTTTAAAATATCGCGTGATCCCTTTCGGCTTGCAATCCCCCGGGGTTTTCCCAGGATTCGCAATGACTATTTTGGGGCTTGCTGTACCACCTTTGGTACCTGATGACATTTTGATTTTTTCGCCCGACATACAACCCACCCGAGACAAGTACGCCGGGGTTCTGCGTTTTTTTGCGGGAAAACCCAAACCCTGTACCAACTGGGAAGTGCCGCTTCCCCCGGGCCACCTTCCCTTCCTGGGTTACATAGTCTCCGATCAAGGCCTTCTGATGGACCCAGCGAAACTCTCTGCACCACAGTGGCCGCGACCTCCGGCTCCGGGCGTTTAAACGGTTCCTAGATTCGCCAATTACTACCGGGCAATTCATCCCCCATTTTTCTACGTTGGTGCTCCCATCGGGGCTCTCACCAGGAAGAACGCCAACCCAAAATGTTGGCTCCGCCCAAAGACTTCTCCCGTCTGAAGGCTGCGTTCTCCCTGCCCCAATCTGGTCCCCCGGATCCAGAGAGACCCTTTCCCCAGCCTTGAGGTTATGCCTCTTCCGTGGGAGGGGGGCGCCCACCCGAAGGGCCCCAAAGGAAAGACCGTCACATGGGTTTTTTTTTCAAAACCTTTCTCTTCGGCAGAACAATTATCCTTTGGGAGTGGGAACTGTTGGCCATAAAATTTGGCCCTTTGGGGGAGTGGCGACATCTTTTGGAGGGACCCCGACATCCGTTTGACGTCTTCACAGATTTTAAAAAACTCCAGTACCTGCAGAGGCTCAGCGCTTAAATCCCGCCGGGCCCCGGGGGTCTCTTTTTTCTCTCGTTTTTATTTTTAAAATCCCTTTCCGACCGCCCCAGAAAAAAAGTCAAGGGGGACGCCCCCTCCCGTCTTCTGACGTTTTCCCCGGGGGAACCGGGTCCCACTACAAGCACCTGAACGACTGTCCATGTGGCTCCCGTGGATCTCCGAGTGTCCCTCCGGGGAGAACTTTTTGTGCGTCCCCCACTCAGGGGGGAATTTTGGGGTTGGGGGGATAGTTCTTTCTGGCCGGCCACCCCGGAATAAAAGAAAATCCTTTGCCCTCATCTCCCCCATTATTGGGGGCCCTCGTCCCAAATGTCAAGACTTTGTTCTCTCCCGTACCACTTTTGCTCAAACAAGGTTTCCCCGCCATAGCCCCCCGGGGCCCCCTATCCCTCTGCCTGTTCCGGAGGTTTCCATGGCCCCCAAAATAGGCATGGACTTCATCCGGACCTTTTCCCCCCTCCTCGGAAACTCGGTCATCTGGTGGTCACTGACCCTTTTTTTAAGATTTTCCCCCTTTTGCCGGCCTGGTCCCCTCTCCCCCATTGGCGGGTTTTTTTTTTTGCACATCTTTCGCCTGCATGGCTTACCATCTCACTTGTCCCCCGATCAGGCGGGCCAATTTGTCTCTAAATTTGGGGGCCTTGTTTCCCGTTGCAAATTTAAACGGACTTCTCTTCAGCGTACCATCCCCAAAACCCAATGGGCAGGGGGAGAAGTAAACCCAACTTTGGGAGTATCTACGGCACTTTGTGTCCCCGCCAGACACTGGGCCGAACGCTTCCTTGGCCGAATTCTCCATACCCCCGGGAAACCCCCTCTACGGGCCTTCCCCATTCCCTTTGGTCTTTTTAGCCCCAGCCCCTCCCCTCCCCCTTGGCCCAGCCTCCAGTTCCCCGTGGACAACCCGGTTCAGATATCGGGGTCTTGGCTGAGACCCACACTTCCAGGCATCCGCCCGCATGAAGTCCAAGCGACAAGAGTAAAGACCCTCCCCCAATTCCGCCCGGAGATAAAGTGTCTTTTGGGGCCAACACATACGCCTTTCAAGTTTTCCCCCCCAGTTAAAAAATTTTGGGTCCCGGGTTCCTGGGGCCGTTTAGAGTGCTTCACAGTTGAAACCACCATAAGCTTTTGCTTCCCCCACCCTCCGGGTCCCTAATGCCTTTTCCCTTCCCTCCTTAAGCCCTGGGCTTGAACCGATTCTCCCCGAGGGGGGTGCCCCGCTCCGGCCTGACCCCGATGTTTTTTTGAGGTAAAGGGCACTTGGGCATAAAACCTCAGGGGTAAGCGTTTCTTTCTTAATTGGAAAGGCTTCGGCCCCGAAGAGAGTCCTGGGAACCAAGCTACACCGAAACAAACCCCCTCCAAAAATTCCCTTTACCAAAAAGAGGGGAACCTAAGGGGGGGGGGGTAAATTACGGGGACCCCCCTTCTTTCCGGCCCGCGGCCGCGGGCGCACCCTGGTCCCCCCCCCGGGGGCCTGCCGGGTCGGGGGGCTGCCCTGGCCCGGACAGCCGGGGTCCGCCCCCGCGTAACTTACCCGGGCCCCTTTCCTTCCCCCCCGCTCTCCTCCGGGCCCGGCTGCGGGTGCCCGTTCCCTAGCGCGCGCCGCCGCGCGTTCTCTAAATTTTAAAGGGGCAGTGTCCCAAAAAGGTTGTCCCTGACGCCTCCCCCATTTTAAGGGTCCGCTCTGCAGTCATTCCCCGCGGGTCTATGTTGCCCCCACCATAGGAAAAGCGTTCCTGAATCAATTTTCGCCCAACCGTGTACCAGACCCCTTTTCTACGTTTCCTGACTCCGAACCTCTGCCGCTGCCCTGACCTTCCCGCCTGTTAAAAGTCCACGAACCTCTGCCCCCTGCCCGACATTCTGCCCGCCCACACTACTTTTTCCGGGCTACATTCTGTACCCCGCTGCCCCCTGCCGCCACCGCAAGCAAGTCACTCAGGGGGGGCGACCTGGGACCTCACGCCGCAGCAAGTCCACCCCTTTGCGGGGGCCTCTGTGAAAACCGGGGCTACTTAGATTTGTTCCCGGGGTGGGTTAGCTATCATCGCTTTCGGTGGTCCAGGGGTCCCCTACTCACCTTTCAACTATATAACTATATAAAATTAAATTATTTAAATTATTAATAAGTGATAAAATATAAAACTATTTTAAAATTATATAATATCCCAAAAATATAACATTATCCCTATAAAAAGTATTTAAAAAAATAAAATCTAAAATTAATTTAAAAATTAAAAATAAAAAAATCTACCATTAACCCCGTTTTTATCGGATTTTCTAGTTATTTAGATTACATGATTAAAACAAATCATAGCAGGGTAGAAAAAAATAAAAAGGTTGGGAAAAGCATGTAAGTGTATAGAAACTATCAGTTTACACGTCTAGGGAACCTGTGAAATTTTCCGGGTGTTTCTGTAACACTGCCTACATTTTAACATGTAGTAACATAATACATTTTAAATTAGAAAAGCAACTAAGTTCACTGTTTTACCCGCCCCTTTTGAAATTTTGGCATTCATTTATAAACCCTTTGGGGCTTAATGCCCAAAATACCACAGCACGCCCAAACTATACGCTAGGGGTCAAACCAACAAACCCAAAGTTAGTGGACAATCACCCCTATCATTATTCAGGTGCATGTACACGAAAAAAAACGGCAAAAAAATTTCATATATGGTCCCCCCAAAACTTTGTAGCCTTTGTTTTTTTTCTTTAATTTCTTCACATTTACATTTCTGAGCCAAATCAACATTTTTTTTTTACATTTTTAAAACTTTTAAAATTTTTTAATTTATTTTTTTGGCTCCTTTGGGGACTTTACCACTTTATGAGGCCTTTCGCTGGGATAAACATTTTTTGGGATGGGGGGCATAAGTAGTTGTTCTCCACATAGTTTACTAGATGTTGCATTGAGCAAACAATACACTGACAAGCAAAGGGACATGTTTAAACTTTTGAATATCACCTCAACTATAAAGCATACCTTTCTTATGCAGATTTTTAAAGAGCATTGTTTTCTTTGCTACGGGTGGAACAATCCTTTTTTTCTTGTATACTACAAAAATTTCAAACCCGTTTCCCCATTCACTAACTGCTCAGTTGCTATTGGGTTTTCCCCAAGCAAAAATCACTGGGTTTAATTTTAGGAGCAGCCATGAAAAGAAACCCCAAAAAAAAGGGACAGCATCATCCCTCATCGTAAGTTCTCTTGGAAAGAAAATTGCCCAAACCGCACTTGTGAGGGATGACACGGAAGAATATAATGAATCTGTCTTCCATTTAAAAATCAAGATGGACTCAGGCAAAATTTGCAGTCAACAAGTTTGGGTCACACAAGGCTAACATTCTTGTGCAACAAACACGGGATGTAGGGGGCTCAAACTTTGAATGTGAGATCACAACTCTAGAAGCACTGGCAAAAGTATTTTACAGTCCGAGAAAAGGCCCCAAAAAGGTGAAAAATGTGGGGACGGGGGAGGCCAAACCCGCTACTCTAATTTTCATTTCATTAAACCATTTTTTTCTCCAATCTCGACATATCTTCGGGTATTGTCTTTCCGGTACTTTTTGTCCTTTTCAACACTAGTACTCGAGTGTACAAAGTAACTCATCTTGCAGTAAAAATCACTAAAAACTCAGCATTAGATCACCATTATCCTGGGTTTAGTATCCCAACCCTTGGCTGTGAAAAAAACTTTGTCACAGGGTTCCTCCACTGAACTTTACAGTTTCCCTTTAAATTTTTGACTTTTCCCCCTTTTCCCTTGATTCTTCCACACCCCCAAATTTCACCCCAAAAGCCCCGTAATTTACTTTCCCTCTCATCACTCCAAATCACCCATTTTCAATCTTCTACTGTCCACTTTTTGTATGTTTTTGAAAACTTGACCCAAGTTTTTTTTTTATAACAATATGGAAGTTGAGGTGTTTTCAACTTTTTGGGCCATCATTCCAGACTTGTTTTATACACATTGCACGGTGCTTGCATGGATGTCTGTGATTGCAATATTATGAAACTCACGAGTCACCTACACTGTGTTTGTCAAACCAGAACTGATAGCCCATGTGATGAGTCAAGTTGTTGAAGCCGATTTTCTACCTGAACGTCCACTTCTTGAATTTGGAATGGATGCACAGACTTCATTTCATATTCTTTTCCCAAATGTCACTGCACTAACATGATGCAATTTGGCAATTTTCTTGGCCAATAGATTGTTATCAATGAGATGGATGATGCTTTTTCTCTTTTCTAGGGAAATCTCCTTCATGGCTGCTACTCAATTAAAACCAGTGATCTTTTACTTGTGAATCAACCTAATAACACACTGAGCTATTAGGGAATGTGAGAACAGGTTGTAATTTGTTTTATACAAGAAGAAAAGGATTGTCCCACCACCAGGAGCAAAACAGTAACAATGCAATTACATAACAAGATCCTAGATAACCAAGCATATGCTAAATAGTTGCAAGTCAAATTTAAGTATGAGATAGCCAAGTCTATAAAATAATGGTAGTCTTACATTCAAAGCTATAAGGGATGGTGAGATATGCAGGCTGTTAGTCAAAAGATCAAAACATTGTTACCCTTTTGTTTGTCAGTATATGCATATTTATTTAAGCTGTTTTCAACATTTTGGGTTTGGAAACCATCATGCATATAGGTGTGTGTTCTAGTTGATAACGCGGCTAGTCATTTAGCACAAGCCATTATCAGATCAATACATCTCACATCCCTGAATAGGGGATATTACCAAGGTGAAAAATACTGGTGAAAATCCACTTCCACCCACCATTCATGAGGCTGGTGGCTTCTGTGCATTATACACAGTCAAATCACGTTATTTTGACCATTTCCTAATACAACGCAACATGTTACATGGATAGAAATTTTCAACATTATTTTATTTCAAAAGGCTCATTGGAAGAGAGTTGAACTCTCCACTGTCATCTATTGGATGTAGCAATCCTCACGTCACATGTTACTCACTGAACCTTGCAATGTGAAAAGGGTTCAAGCCATGCCAGTACAGTTCATCTGCAGACAGCTGCTTTAGGGTGTTGCCCTTTATCTGTGCAGTGTAGAACTTACTGGCTAACTAGGAGAGAGCAGGGAAAGGGGGAG
>JAODAL010083915.1:0-11091 GCA_025379985.1 Phyllomedusa bahiana
GGTTCTTGAAAAAAAGAACCTAGGAGCAGGACCCTCACTGCGGATTCTTTTCCAAGATGTTCTCGCTGGCAAGAAGAATTAAGCTATCGGGATCGCAAATTTTTGGGCCATCAAGCTGGCACTGGAGGAGTGGCGCCATCTTCTAGAGGGGGCTCTTCATCAAATCGATGTATACACAGACCACAAGAACCTCCAGTATCATCAGGCGTCTTAATCCCCGGCAAGCTAGATGGTCTCTGTTCTTTTCTCGCTTTGACTTTCAAATTCACTTTCGCCCGGCAGAAAAGAACATCAAGGCCGATGTGCTTTCCCGCGCTTCAGATACTATTGGGGAAGAACCAGGTCCGCAGCATATAATACCCCGAGAAGTTTGATCCATGCCGCCCTGCTGGATCTCCATCAGTTACCCCCGGTTAAGACGTACGTATGCCCGGCGCTCCGGAAGAAGATTCTCAAATGGGGTCATTGCTCTCGAATGGCAGGACATCCTTGGACTCGGAAGAAGTACCAGTTAATCTCCCATTTCTATTGGTGGCCAGCTCTTGCCAAGGACTGAAGAGATTTTGTGGAAGCCTGTATTACCTGTGCCCTTAATAAGTCTCCGCGGCAGTGCCCGGCTGGTTTACTTCTGCCCCTGTTGACTCCTGATTCTCCATGGTCACAGATATCGATGGACTTCATTATCGATCTTCCACCTTCTGTGGGGAATACTGCAATCTGCATGGTCACGGACTGCTTTTCTAAAAGGGCCCCCATTTTGTTCCTTGCCTGGTCTGCCCACGCTCCACAGCTCGCCATTTGCTCTTCTTTAGCATATTTTTTGCCTACACGGCCTCCCACAACACATAGTCTCGGACTGGGGGTCCAGTTAGTTTCCGGGTTTTAGGCGTGCTTTCTGCTCCCACTTCAAGGGGAAGCTGGACTTTTTCCTCGGCCCCTACCATCCACAGTCCAACGCCCAGGTGGAGAGGATTAACCAGGTCCTTGGCACGTATTTGCGCCACTTCGTCTCTGGCCGACAAGACAATTGGGCAAGTTTATTACCTTGGGGGGAGTTTTCGTACAATTCATTGGACTCTGAGTCGACTGGCTCCTCGCCTTTCTATATGGTCTATGGGTAGTGATGAGCGATTACATTGACTATCGTCATCGGGTCGATAGTCGATATCGGCAATTATCAAGACGATATCCGATAGTCGATAATAGATTATCGCCGATGACCATTAAAGTCTATGGGAGAGAAACAACACCTTCATTATTACACCCAAACAGGGCTGGAGAAGCTGGAATTAACATCCTCAACAGTCAAATGGATACGTGCTACATCTTGGGCAACACACTTAGGTTATAAAAGCCACAGAAAAAAAGTCACAGACCTTCACTATCCCTGTCTTGTACCACAGCATACCCTTAAACCTGAAATGACCCACAAATTAAAAAGTCCCAGAAGGCAGTATGATTGAACCATCATTTTAATTGAACTGGACTTTGACTATCCCTGTCCGGGAACCAGCATGACCCTTAAACCTATCGGACCACAGTTTTAAAAAGTGCCTGAAAAAGGAGTCTTTAAACCACCATTTTAGTTGAACTGGACATTGACTATGCCTGTCCTGGACCGCAGTATGACCATTAAACCTGTCTGACCCACAGATAAAAAAGTGCCGGAAAAGGGAGTCTTTCAACTACCATTTTAGTTGAACTGGACATTGACTATACCTGTTCTGTACCACAGTATGACCATTAAACCTGTCTGCCCCCACAGATTAAAAAGTGCCTGAAAAAAGGAGTCTTAAACCACCATTTTAGTTTCACGGACATAGACTACCCCCTGTCCTGGCCACAGCATGAGCCCCAAACCTGCATGACCCCCAATTTAAAAAGTGCCAGAAAAAGGAGTTTTTTAAAACCACCATTTTAGTTGAACCGGACATTGACTATACCTGTCCTGTACCAAGTATGACCATTAAACCTTTCTGACCTTCAAAATTAAAAATTTGCCGGAAAAAGGAGTCTTTGAACCACCATTTTAGTGAACTGGACATTGACTATGCCTGTCCTGGCCACAGCATGAGCCCCAAACCTGCATGAACCCCCTAGATTAAAAAAAGTGCCGAAAAAGGAGTCTTTGAAACACCCTTTTAGTTGAACTGGACATTGACTATACCTGTTCTTACCACAGTATGCCCATTAAACCTGTCTGACCCACAGATTAAAAAGTGGGAAAAGGAGTCTTGAACCCCATTTTAGTTGAACTGGACATTGTCTATATCTGTCCTGTACCGCAGAATGACCATTAAACCTGTATGACCCACAGATTAAAAAGTGACGGAAAAAGGAGTTTTTGAACCACCATTTTAGTTGTACTGGTCATTGACTTTATCTGTCCTGTACCGCAGAATGCCCCATTAAACCTGTCTGACCCAAAATTTAAAAAGTGCAAGAAAAAAGAGTCTTTTGAACCACCATTTTATTGAACTGGACATAGACTATCCCTGTCCTGGGCCACAGCATGAGCCCCAAACCTGCATGACCCCCAGATTTAAAAAGTGCCGGAAATAGAGGTCTTTGAACCACCATTTTAGTTGAACTGGACATTGACTATACCTGTCCTGTACCACAACCACCCCTAAACCTGTTTGACCCACAGATCACAAAGGGGCCCACTATGCTATTTGTACAGTGACTGTCATTTAGTATATTTTTGGTAACTGACATTTTTTAACGTTTAAATTTTAGGAAGTTTTATTTAGTTAACATTATACATTTTGCTTTTTTTAAGTGGGATAACAACAAAAATACACCCTCCCTGCAGTTTTTAAAGGTATTTTTCACTGGGAATGTTTAATTCGTCCGCACACCCCATAAAATAAAAAAAATGCCTAATCATCCCCCAAAACACTTCTTAGTTGAGAAGACATTTGCCCTCCTGGGTTCTGAACTGATTCAGCCAATCAATCAATGGTTTCATTTTCCTCCAAATCCTTCTTCAGTGATTAGGGGCAGACTCCCCGAGATCAAATAGCGACCCCATAGTGACTCCAGCCCCAATAATTTTAAGCCTCAAATTGTGCAATTTGTGTCCAGCCCGGAGCCCTTTTTGACACTACTTAACCTCACAGAAAAACACCTTTTTCAAAATCAAAATTTTTTAGAGAAATTTGAAGCTCTCCTGATTGCCCCCCAACAGTGAGAGCCCATTTCTGCCGTCAGCCATCTGTTAACACGGAGGTCCAGCTGCCAGGGCCAGACTTACAATGGGTGCGGTGAGAGCCCAGGCTAGCGTCTGTCATCTATTAACACGCAGATTAAGCTGCCAGGGCCAGAGTTACAGTGGGTGCGGTGAGAGCCCAGGCTATTAACATGGTAGCATCATCTATTAACACGGTAAAAATGCCCTTATGACGCAGCAACGAAAACAGTCGTGCTGAAGCAGAGTGCGGAAGCGGAAGTGTGAGGTAAGACTTCCAGCTTCCTCAGTACACAGTCAAGACCTGGTAGCACTTGCCCCTCCGTATGAGTGCGGACCAATTGAGCTTCCCTTGGAAATACGGTGGTTAACGCTCCTGTTCCACCCAGGTGCCCTTTTCTTGGCATCCTTTTTTTCAATTTTACTCAACGTGCTGAGGAAATTGTCCTCTTTCTTTGTTCTCTGTCCGTGCTCCAAACTCCATGTTCCTCTGAATAACCTACATCTGGTCAAGTCCTTCCTGTACCTCCCTTGTACAATTCAGAGGGAAATTTTTTTACCAGCTATTTGTACATGCAAGTTTTTTAGTAGTTTAAATTCTAGAAAACACATTTTTAAAATTAGGATGGAATCCCACCATGTTTTTTGTTTCTTTTTTTTAATTGTATTAAATGGGTTGTCTCAATATAGGGATTGCTAGCTATGTTAAATCTTGCAAAAACAAGTCATTTTGCAATATGTGTCCATTAACAGTGTCCTACCTAGTATCCTGTATCTGACAAGCAATCAATCCACCCTGAGCCACTCTTGAAAATTGTGAAGAACTAAATGACTGTTAGAAACCACATTTTTTACAATAGACCAGTAGTATAGCGTGCATGTCACAGTCAAAATGCCCCCATAAATTCAAAAACATGTCCCTTGACCGACATTGACTAATGTGAAGAACAAATGTCTTTAGAAACAACATTTTTTTTTATAATTGGACCTGTAGTAAAATAGCTGCATGTCACAGCAAAATGCCCTCTGAAAATTCAAAACATGAACCCTTGACCATTTTTGACAATGGTGAAGACAAATGTCTGTTAAAACAAATTTTTTATAATAACATTAGTAATTGCTACTTTCAAAGCAGCAGACCCAAAAAAATTATAAAAAGACTTCTCACCACTGGTAGAAATCGTGAGGGAGAAATGCCACTTAAAAGCCACATTTCTGTTCCAAAGGACCATGATTATTGCTGTATCTCACAGCAACATTGTCACGGCCTGCGCCGCTCCCCGGCCCCGCTGCCACAGGGACATCCGGGGGCTGCGTCTGCCGTGGACTACCTGACCACCTCCTGTGCCCGTCCGCGCCCCTCTGCCAGCCGGGCGCGCGTGCCTGTGTTCCTAATGGCCGCGCAGCGCCCGTTCCCTGGGATTAAGGGCCCATCGCCCTATTATTGGCTAATTGCAAGGCGCTTCCCCCTAACTTAAGTTACGTCCCACAATCAATCCCTTGATGGACTATGTAGTCCCGTGCCACTAGAGAAAGCGTTCCAAAAGCATACTCTTCGCCTACCATGTACCGAACCCCTCTGCTACGTTTTCTCAACTCCGAACCTCTGCCGCCTGCCCCGACCTTCCTGCCGTCTTCGACACAACCTCGCCGCCTCCCCTACCTTCTGCGCTGCCCCACGACTACGACTCTCGGACTCGATTCTGTACCACCGAACCTCGGCTCCACCGCAAAGCAAGTCACGTCAGGGGACGACCTTAGCCTCTCACGCCGCAGCAAGTCCATCCTTTGCGGCGGGCTCTGGTGGAAAACCTGGGGCTTACTTAGATTCTGTTCCCTGGCTTGCTTAGCTATCATCGCTTGCGTGGTCCGCGGATCCACTACTCCACCGATACAGAGATCCAGCCATGGACATCCCGCCAAGGGTGCTCCAGCCAAGCGTCGCGGACTTACGACGAATTGTTTTGGCCCAGCAATCAGCAACAAATCGCACAACAAGGTCAGCAGTTGGGCCAGCTCTCCCCATATGCTCACTCCTCGCATCCCAGCAGCCAGTCCCGCCTCCGGTCCGTGGCCTCCTTCTTCTTCGCAATTCCTTGGCCACCGTGGACCAAGCTACGGCGTCCTCTACCCTCCCAGCTTTGCCGGGATCCCAAGCTCTCCGGGGTTTCATTACCTCAGTGTTCAATGCACTGGAGTTGATGGCGGATCAGTTTCCCTCGAGAGGTCCCTAAGTGCTTTTGTTTGGTGATCTACTTTCCGGGAAGGCTCGCTTGGCAACCCCCCCTCTGGACAGGAACGACCCTGTGACTGCGACCTACCGACCTTCCTCCAGTAATTCCGCACCGTCTCGAGGAGCCGGCGCGTGGCTTCCTCCGCCGAGACCGCCCCTTGACCTTCGGCAGGCAGTCTTCTGTGGGTGACTATGCGTTCAATACCGTACCCTGGCTTCGGAGCTCGCGATGGAACAATGCCGCCCTCGCGCTACTTTAAAAAGGTCTGCACAGGTAATAAGTATCCTTTGGCAGCAAGAGACCTCCCTCCTCCCTTAACGAGTTAATTCTTCTTGCCACCCGCATCGACATAAGGTTCCGGTGAGAGGCAGGAGGAGCTTCGCCAAGAAAGAGAGGCGACTCGTCCTCGTCGGCGGTTCACCTGGCACCTGTTTCCAGCATTCTTCCAATTCCACCGCCTCAAACCGCAAGTGGAACGATGCAAGTGAAACCGGGCCCACTTAACAGAGCAAGAACTGAACCGTCGTCGTTACAGAAAAGCAATGCCTCTATTGCGCCATCCCGGCCCACTCCGCAAAGTTGTCCCCTTCGTCCTCAGCCTCCGAAACGCACTCACCTATGTGCCGTGGGAAGCGGTCCTAGTGCAGTTTCTTCCTCTCCACGTTTGAGACCAGTGGAGGTGACCTTCTGATGCTGGTCCTTGCGTTCGGAGTACTGCCTCCTGGATCGGGTCTGCCGGAACTTCATCTTGCCTCACTGGTAACCCGGTAACCGCAAACCTTAGTCCGGCTGGAGAAGCCCTGCTCATCTCCTCGGTCAGTGTGGAGCTCCTCACTGATCCCATCCATATAATAACCCGGCTGGTGACTCTCCGTGTGGGGGCTTCTACATAAAGAGAAGATTATTCCACTCTGTCCCGTGCTTCCTCGCGATCCCTTGGGCCCCTGGCGGCAAAGTCTACGCCCTACGCTCGATAGGAAGACAGGCGAATCCTGCGTTGGGGACCGAATGCCAGTACCGATGCTTAGGAGGTACACACCCGGTGCCTACCACTCGTCCGCGCCCCGCCTGTCAACCGTTTGCCCCAGGCCTGCCGGCCGAGTACCAGATTTTGGCATGTATCTCCGGAGAAACCGGCTGAAAGCTAACCACCACATGCGTCCCAATGACTGTCCCATAGACCTCCTTCCCGGAACAAGTCCCTCCACGGGGTCGAGGTTCCTACCCTCTGTCTGTGCCCGAGACTCTAGGATGTCGCTTACATACAAAAGATTCATACGCAAGTCCTCCCTCCCCGCCTGGGCTGGCTTTTTTTTTTCGTCCAAAAAAAGACGGGTCTCTGCGGCCGTGTATAGATTACAGGTGGCTAAACCAGATCACGGTGAAGGAACCACACCCTCTACCCCTGATATCGGAGCTCTTTGATCGTCCTTTGTGGAACCAGGTGTTTTTTCAAATTGACCTTGCGCGAGGTGCCTATAACCTCGTCAGAATTCGTGAGGGACGAGTGGAAACAACAGCCTTCAACACCGGGACGGCCTTGTTCGAGTATCTCGTAATACCCTTTTGGGCTTGCAACGCCCCTACCTATTTCCAGATTTCGTCAATGACGTATTTCAGAGACTTTGCTGTACACCTGCGTCATATGTACCTGGACGATATTCTGATTTCTCTCCTGACGCACAGACTCCTCGGGTAACAATGGCCATGTCCGAGCGACCCTCGAACCTTCGACTGTAAGCCTAGCTGAGAAATGTCTGTTCCACCAGCCAGCCTTCCTTCCTGGTGGTACTATCTCCGACTGTGTTCTGCAATGGACCCAGCTAAGCTGTCCGCGATCACCAGTGACCACGCCCTGTCGGTCTTCGGGCGATCAACGCTTCCTGGGGTTCGCCAACTATTCCGCATTTATTCCACACTTCCTTCGCTGTGGCCCCCAACGTGGCCCTCACCCGAAGAGTCCAACCCGAATGTTGGTCCCCTCAGCTGAGAAGCATTCTCTCAAATGAAATCGGCGTTTTCTTCGGCTCCTATCCTGGTTCGTCCTGATCCGGAATAGGCCCTTTAGCCTGGAAGTGGATGCCTTCTTCCTGGGAGCAGGGCGAGTCCTGACTCCAGAAGCCAAAGGGAAAGACTGTTTCTTGCGTTTCTCTCCAGGATCTTCTCGCCCTGAACGCAAACTACACCATAGGAGATCGAGAACGTCTGCCTTCAAAATTGCCCTAAGGAGTGGCGACATTTGCGGAGGGCCCGTCACCCATTCGACGTCTTCACGACCACAAGAATCTTCAGTACCTTCCATATGCCCACGACTGAATCCTTCCAGGCCAGGTGGTCTCTATTTTTCTCCTCGCTTTAAACTCAGGATACACTTCCGGCCAGCCGAGAAAACTTCAAGGCTGATGCCCTCGCCCGAGCCTCTGACGTCACTGAGAAGAACCTGTGTCCCCAGCACATCATTGCTCCCCGAACGGCTGATCCACGTGGCTCCGTGGACCTTCGGAGGTACCATCAGCCAAGACCTACGTTCGTCCTGTGCTCAGACGGAGAATACTGGAGTGGGGGCATAGTTCTCTTCTGGCTGTCACCCCGGCATACGAAAGTCCCACGCCCTCATCTCACTCGCTACTGGTGGCCGACCCTTGCCCCATGACGTCCAAAGACTTGTCTCCCTGGATCATGTGCCCGGAACAAGTTTCCACGCCGATAAGGCCCTCGGCCTCTAGTCCCTCTGCCCAACCAGATCCCCCATGACACACACGGCATGGACTTCATTACGACCTTCCGCCCTCTATCATGGAATATCTGTCCCCATCTAGGTGTGCTCACGGATAGATTCTCTAAAATGTCCCACTTCGTGCCACTCCCGGTCTTCCTCGCTCCTCAACTGGCGGGAACATTTATTTCCACATAATTTTCGTCTGCATGGATTTACCCCGCATAACGTGTCTATCGGGTGTCCAATTTGTCTCCAAATTTTGGCGGCCTGTGTTCTCGCTTAAAAGTTAAATTGGACTTTCTTCTGCTACCAATCCCCAGACCGAATGGTCTATTTGAGAGGTAATCAGATATTGGGCGAATACCTGCGCCATTTCGCGTCCGGCCGTCAGGACAACTGGCCGAGCTGCTTCCGTTGGGCTGAATTCTCCTACAACCATCGGACCGTTTCTCACAGGCGTTTCTCCTTTCCTGTGGTCCCTACGGTCGTCACCCACGCCCCGCCCCTCCCTTGGCTAGGATCCCGAGGTTCCCAGCTTGGACAACCAAGTACTGGACATTAAGACCATTGTGGCGGGAGACCCACTTGCCTTAAACCCGGGCCTCTACCCCTGCATGAAGACCCAGGCCGCCAAGAGAAGAGCCGCCGCCCACTTCCAGCCAGGAATAAGGTGTGCCTCGTCAGACACGTACGCCCAAGGTCCCCACTACAAAATTGGTCCACATTTCTGGGCCTTTTAGAGTGCTCCTGTAGATAAATCCAGTGTGCTACCAAGGCTCTGCCTACCCCCTTCTCTTAGGATTCCAACGCCTTCCACGTCTCCCTCCTTAAGCTCTGTCCCTGACCGTTTCACCAGAGGAGCGCTGCTCCATCTCCTGTGCTGGAAACTCCTGATGTCTTTGAAGTGAAGGACATCTTAGAACATGAAGATCGTCATTGTGTAGGCATTTTTTCTTGTTGATTGGAGGGGCTTCCCCCGTAGAGAGGTCCTGGAAACGGAATCCAATATACTGAACCCGGACCTTATCCATAATTTCTTCAGCCTAAAAAGAGTGGGGACCTAAGGGGGGGGTACTGACACGTCACGGCCTGCGCCGCTCCCCCGGCCCGCGGCGAATGCCGTGGTCCCCCTCACGGGTGCCCACCGGGGCCGGTGCCGCCGCTGGCCTCGGACTAGCCGGGGGGCTGCGTCGGCCGTGGACTTACCTACCGCGCTCCTGTGCCTCCGCGCCCTCTGCCGGCCGAGGCGCGCGTGCCTGTGTCCTAAAGGCGCGCGCGCGCCACGTTCCCGGGATTTAAAGGGCCAGCGCCCTGATTCTTGGCTAATTGGCCAGGCGCTTCCGCCACTAAAGGTTACGTCCCACAAATCACTCTTGCTGGATCTATTTGCCCCGTGCCCTAGGAGAAAGCGTTCCCAAAGCATACTCTCGCCTTACCGTGTACTCAGACTCCCCGCTACGTTTTCTCAACACCGAACCTCTGCCGCCAGCCCCGACCTTACCTGCCCTGTCTAGGACCACGAACCTCTGCCACCTGCCCTGCCCTCTGCCTGCCCATGACTACGACTCTCGTACTACGAGTCAGTACCACGCTCATCCGGGCTGGCCACCGCAAGCAATCACGTCAGGGGGGATGACCTGGAGCCCACCCCAGCAAGTCCCATCCCGCTTTGCGGCGGGCTCTGTGAAACCGGGCTACTTAATTTCGTTCCCGTGGCGTGGCTTAGCTATCATCGCTTTGCGTGGTCCGCGGATCCACTACAAGCCGTTACAAACAGACCCCAAAAAAATAAAAAATATGACTCTCGCCACTATTAAAAATTGTGAGGGAGAAATGCCACTTAAAGCCACATTCTGTTCCAAAGACGATAATTATTGCTGTATCCTCACAGAACATGACCCCAAAAATTATAAATATGACTTTCTCACCACGATTAAAAATATGGAGGGAGAATTGGCCACTTAGACCACATTTCTGTCCAAGGACATTGAATTAAACTTATCTCACACAACATGACCCCAAAATTCTAAAGATGAAGTGAGTAAAAGGAATCGGGGTTGTCATGAAAACCCTTTCTGTCTTTTACGGGTTTCCCCACAGCAAAAAACCGCAAAATGAAAAATGTTGGGGAAAGAGGGAAAAAAAAATTGCAGTAAGAAAATTGGGTCATTTTTAAAAAAAAATTTTCAAAAAAGGGGCCATTTCCCGTTTGAAAGAAATTGAAGTAGAAAGGAAAATTAAACGGGGGGCCCCGGCAATTGGGGGCCACAACATCATCAGAAGGGTCCTTTCCTGATTCTTTTTTGATGAAAGTTCCCAAAGATCCCCCATTATCTGTGGAAAACGGATTTTCGTTTGTTGTAAAAGACTCCCCCAAACTGTGATTGGAAGGCCCCCTTTAGATATGACGTTTTGGTGTGGGCAAAGGGCAACACCCCAGGCGTTTAGAGCCCGCTCGGGGGATTCGTCCATTTTGGGTACCCAGAAAATCTATTTGGGGCCAAAAACAACAAAAAAAATTCGGTTTGAGACGCTGATTGTCGTTTCCCTTTTTCTTTAAAATGGTTTTCTGTGTGTTGGGTGTGTGCCTGCCCTTTCATGCGGTTTGGGGGAGGTGGGTTTAAAAAAGATTGCCAAGGTCACCCAAATTTGGCCCCTGCCCCCTTGCCTGCGGGTGCCGCTACGGCCCATTGGCCCCTTATGCTGTCCCCGTCGCTGATGTTTTTCCACCCTGACCCTTTGGGGAACGTTGAAGCAGACACAACAGGGGTGTTCCCGTTGATCAATCGCAAGGTCTCCATTTCCTTTCATTTTCTCTCTATTTGGGTGGGGGGAAGGGAAAAATGTGATTTTTTTTTTGTTTCCCGGGGTCCGGGAGGGGGGCCACCCCGTAAAAAATTGTTCCCTTTTGGGTGGGCCCTTTTTGAGAGGAAACTGTTGGAGGAAAT
>JAODAL010083916.1:0-11090 GCA_025379985.1 Phyllomedusa bahiana
CCTAGTACCCCAAAAGCCAAACTGACAATAAAACAACTTTTTCCCACAGAAACTTGTATACTCCGGGAAACCTCTGAAATGGGGGTTTCCCTCGAATTTTTTAAAGGGTTTGTGGGGAGCATTATTAAAAAGAAAAAATTTCAAAATCTAGCTCCAAAAAAGAAAGTTAAAACATCAAACATGGGTTTAAACTGTAAAAGAAATTTTTTGTTATTTACATCATTGAATTTTTTTTGGGTCATTTTTCAGTATGGGGCCGACTAAAACGACCCCTCCATATAGACTGAACGGGAAATAGACCGGGTACCCAAGCGAGGGGCCCCTCAAACAGAGCGTAGCCCGTCTTTTTCCTTGGGAATGCCCTTAACCAAGTTTTTCCACCCTTTTTTGAAAAAAACCCTCCTAAACCAGGCCCCCCAATATAAACCCAAAATAGGTTTCAGTTTCCTGCAGAAACGTAAAACCTACTGGTTGTTTAAACTCCGGGCTATAAAACCCTAAAGGGAAACGAAGCAGTGGGGGCTTATATATTGAAAAATTTCCCTCTGATGCCCTAGGGGGTTTTGGGGAGAATCCCCCCCATTTTTCCTACACCTTTCTCATTATATCTAGATGCGCCCCTTTCAAAAAAAATTGCAAGTATGCTTTTTTTTCCCCAGAAACGCCAAAATTTTTTAGTTTTCAGATCAAAACCATAGATCAAGAAATACCCTCCCTTTTTTCCCCCTCACGAACTTAAAATTGGGTTTTCAAATAACCCCCCAATTTGGAATTTAACAATCAGAGCCAGCATACACGCTTTTAAATTAAAGAGCAGTGAAATGTGTAAAAAATCCCATTATAATTTCCAAAGAATGTCGCTCTTTTTTTCCCATTGGCTTAAAGGGGGGCCCACTCCCCCTTTTTTTTAAGCCAATCATAATTTTAATTTCTTTTTCCAAAAAATCAGGGGGTAAAATAGGGTTTTTTCCCTATTTTGGTTTTTTAAAATCAGCCTCCTTTGGGTTTCCCAAACCAAAATCCCTTTATGCTATTTGAATATATTGAAAAACTTCAGTGTGCAAAGGATAGGAGCGCGACTAAATATTGAAAGTTTTTTGGGAAAAGGGGGCCCCAAAGTTACCACCTTTTGCCTATTGTAACCCCCTAGGTTTTATCTTGCTCGGGTAAATGGGCCCGTAATTTTTTATTTTTTTTTTTCACATCCCCGTTCCCCCCTAAAACTGAATTTGTGATTAAAACCCCGTTTTTTCCTCCCAAATATATAGCTTTTTAAAACTCGGTAGTGAGAAATTTCCCAATATAAAAACCCCAAACCTATGTTTAAATTTAAAAATAAGCTTTCCCTTTAAACCAACTTATAATAAGGGCCCCGGGTGGGGGAAACTATTCGTATTATCTATAAGGGAAATGCAAAACCCATTTTTGGGCGCCTTTTGTTTTAAAAGATTTCTTTATTAGCCCCGCTTGAAAGTTTTTCTGCCCGGGGCCCACCCCAGTCGGGGCTAATTTTTTTTTTTTTTTTAATTTTTTTTGAACTTTTTATTTTTCCCGGCCCGATAGTAAAAAACATAGGGGAAGCGACTCTCCCCCTGATTTTTTGGGGGAATAGGAGGGGTATCTGCTTGGGAAAACCAAACGGGCCGGGCCTTTTTTTTGAAAAACTGAAGCTGTTAGAAAACCCAAAAGCCCATTTGGGTTTGGGTTTTCGCCCCCTAATTTTAAAATGGCTTTTTTTTCCTCCCACCCCCTCAAAATTTGGGCCCCCCCCTGGGCCCCCCCAAAAGAAGTTTCGAATACTTTTAAATGACTTTTTTTCCCGGCACTTTCTATAAACAAAATTCCTTAGGGGAAACGCCGGGTTTCGGCGAAAACGCGTCAACCCTGATTTTAAATTTTATGTTGTTTGTGAAAGGTTTTAAAAAACCTTTTTTTATGAGTGTTTATGTTTAAACATCTTTTTTTTAAAAACTCCCCTGTTCTCTTGGAGTTGTAAAATGTGAGCCCCGGGACTATCTTTTATTTTGATTTCAAAAGGAAATACCAGTCCAGGAAGAAGTAATGTTTTTTTGATTCCTAAATTTTTAGGAAAGCACAAAGTACAGGCTAAAAAACGCACAAACCACCCCCTAAGATCCAGTTATACCGCTTGTAGCCCCCCCGTAATAAAGCTTTTATATTTCTCTCCCGTTTCCCAAATTTTTTAACCACAATATGACACTGCTGATTGTGTTATACCAGTGTATTTTTTTTGGTTTTTCAAGCTCAGTGCTCTTGTTCATGTAATAAAAAATTTAAAAGCTGAAAATTTAAAAAACAAAACCTCCCCCAACCCAGGTGCTAGGAGAAACCACGTGATGATGAATGAATAATGACGGCGTGCATAAGAGTAATAACCAACTACAAAGATAGAAGGAAAGCACGGGAAGGAAAAGGAAGTTACGTTGTTGCTCTAATTGTTTTGTTATCCCGCATAGCTATAGTATTCAGTTTTTAAAAAAAAGAATGTGGCGGATACAGTTCAAATGGATGTAGATGAAATGCCCAAAAAAATAAAAATAATTTGGTTACATGCAGGTAATGGAAACGCAGTAAGGATTTAGTAAAATATCAGTAAACGTGCGATAATTCAATCCTTGGGGTCCGTGTTCCTAACTTTAATATCCACATGGTTCCCTTTCCCTTTAGTTTTTTTTAGCCAAATTGCCACCCTGTGGGCTTTTGACCTGTTCTAGGGCAGAGTATTTAAAGCTCGCAAGGTTGCCCTGGTGGTTTTTCCAAAAAATTCTACGGCCCCCCTGACATCGACTCTTTTTTTATTGCAATGGCGAGTTTTCCGCAATGCGGGTCTCACCTTGCGGATGGTACTGCCCACATTTTTTTATTGCATGTGGTCAATAAATAATAAAAACCCACTGGGCTGTTGAAATTCAAAAATTGGTGAATTTTTGTATTTTTTTCTCACAGCACGTGAATGTACTATTTTAGACTCAATTTACAAATTTTTGCAAACCCCCCACCCGGCAGCTGAAAAAACCCCCTTTTGAGAAGCCAATTTTTTTTTAAAGGTATTTTTATCATCGGTAGAATTTGGGGTAAATGTTAAGTTTTGTTTCTTTTGGGTCACAATGTCCCCCCCCCCTGTCTCTAATATTTTTCGTGTGTTTCGTCCTCCCGGTAGTATTTTTATTTCTTATAGAAGTTTTTTGAATTCTCTGAAGTTATACTGAAAAGGGGAAAAAAAACACTAGTTTTTGTTTGTTTTTTTCCTAGATTGAATAGGGGTTTTCCTGCAACAATTGTTTTTGGGGTTTTTATGTTGCTTTTTTTTTTAGTTTAAGTAAACCCCCTTTTTTTGGGTAACCCTCTGGGGTTTGTCTTGATCAATTTTTTTTTTCCGCTAATTGAAAACCCTATCTAGAAAAAAAATTTCCCTTGGCCCCTTTACAATTCCCCTATGGAATGGGCCTTTTTGGGGTATTTGGGCAAAAATGGAAAAGCTATTTGTTTCTATGGAATTTCCCAAATTGGTTTGCGTTAAAAAATTTGCCCCACACCCCCAATTTCCCAAATCCCCTTGAGGTGAATATCCAAAAAAGCATCTTAATTTGTTCCAAACGCCCGTAAAGCGAAGTTAAAAAGCGATTATTATTGAGATACTCAAAGAAAGGGGGGGAGGGCGCAAAACATCGCGCCCCCAAAAAAAATCGGGAGGTCGTCGATGTAGCCCCAAAAACCCATTGTATACATTCCAGAAAAGGGTTTTGTCAGTGCTATAATGGATGGGCTCCCCCCCTGCCATAGTGAGTTTGGGCTTGTGTTTGGTGAGAAAGGGGGGGGGGCACCTTTGGGGCACCAATTAATTGTAAGTATAGATATGATCAAATTTAAAGTAATTCTGCCAAAAGATCAAAATCACTGAAAATGATGAATTCTTGGGTCGACTCTGTGTATGAATATATTTTTTCAAAAAATGCCACCGTTCTGTGAATTTATTGGTATGTGGAGTAAAAAACTTTTTAGCACGTAACCCCCGTTTGATGTTGATCCCATGGTTCTTTTACACATATGTAAAACTGATTTGGTGTCTTTTTTAAAAAACCCTGGAATTTTTGCACAAAAGGGTTTTAAATAACCATTCCCAATACTGAGCCGTTCACCCCCCGGGAGTTCTCCTGAGATGTGGCCAAGTCCTGGGGGGGAAAGTGTTTTTTAAGGTTTTTTGGGGCTCCATAAAATACTGGAACCACCGGTCCCTCCACCCTTTGGAAGTTTTTTTGTTTATTATTTGAAACCCCAAATTTTCCCCAAAATTTAGCAATTTTTCCCCAAACTTGCTGAAAATGTTAGTGGGATCCTCTTTAATTTAGGTATTTTCAAATTGTCACCAAAATTTCATGGACCTGTAAATTTTATAACCCCAGCCTCTAAAACCCCCTTGGCCCCTTCCTTGTCCGCTTTTTTTTTAATCCAGTTTTTGTTATCCCTAAATCTTTTTAAAGTTTTATTTGGGGGCCAAGTTAATTTTTTTTATATTTCCCCCCTTTTTTTTTTTTTTTTTTTTTATGCGATTTTTTGGGGTTTTTTTTTTCTGATAAAACGCATTAAAAATTCTCGTTTTCCCTGGTATTTGAAAAAACGTCAAGCGCCCCTACTCTCGTTTTTTGGATAGAAATTTGGATTGGGGTTTTGAAATGACATTTGATTTTTTCCCTCCATTATATTTTCATAATGCCCTTAATTTTAATTGTTGAGACAAGTTAGGGCTACCTGTTATTGAATTGAAACTACTAAATTATTTTTGGGACTTTCTAGTTAATCTAGGTGTTATTTGTATAACTTCTACTCCCTCTCAAAAAAAAAAGTTTTTTTAAAAAGTTTAACAGTCTTGCAAAATTTTTTGCATCCATTATATAGTAAGTAAATCAATCCCAGTTTTGGGGGGGTTTAGTTTTTTTAAAAAAATTTGGGAGCTTCAGTTGGGCTAGTTGAATGAACAAGGCACTGGAGCTTGGAAAACCCTCTGTCGGGGGCATTGCGTTTTTTGGGATATGTACATATGGGCTTTTTACATGTGTTAAATAAAATAGAGTTTTAAAAAAAACCCCGGGGAAAAAAGCGTTTGTTGCTGGCATCCTGCACCACGGAGCTGCAAGGCGCTTCAGAATCTTGTTGTTGTTGTTTGTAACCCCTTTGGCCGGCGGACGCCTGGGTCATCACACTCAAGTGGATCCTCCCGAACAGAGCCAAGCCCTAATCAGGTGACCACACATTTTTTTTGTTTTCTGGGGCTATAGGCCAAAAGTGGTTTTTTTCACCCAAGGACATGCATGTTAATAAAAAATTTTTTACAAAGGACCCCGCAATAAATTTTAACAGCCTATAATATTGATACGTATTGCCAGTTGATGTTTGATACTAAAAAGCTTTTGAGCATGAAAATTTCTAATTGGCACAATTGTTACCAAAAGGGTCGAACGGCGGGTAAAATTTGCGCATTTTTTCAAAAGTCCAATGCCATAGTTTAAGCAAATATGGAGTGGAAAAAAAAGTTTCATAAAAATTGGAAAAATGGAAATTAAGGAATTAAGGGGGTGGGACCAGCAGCCCTTTTAACCCCATTAATCCCCAAAAAAAAAAAGATTCCCCCCGGGGGGATAAGAATAAAAAAAGTTCCTAACTTTCTTCCCAAACTGAAGTTTTTATAAAAAAAATGGAACAAGACTTTAAAACGGAATTTTGCTCTCTGGAAATTGATACTTTTTAAAAAAGACTATGAAGTTTGAAAAGCTAAAAGGGAGTTTAAACGAAAAAAGTAAAAGCAGGGGGAAGAAAAAGTCGAAATATATAAAGAAAATCCCAAGAGTATGGATTGCCCAAAAAACAGCAAAAAAGAAAATTTGGGACAATATTAAAAAAAAACTATATGGTTTAAAAAAAAAGGTTTTTATGTCAAGATTTTTGGGGAAATTACTCCAAGGTCAAGGGTTTACACGGGGAAAAAGAAAGACAGCCCCCTTTTCCAGTTTTTTTAAGGAAGAAAAAATGGGGGGGAGGAACTATAAAAAAAATCAGTCAGTTTCTTTTTTGGAACTTTAGAGAGTACTGATAGTGCGAATTCCCAGATTTAAAAAGCACAGGAAACCAGGCCCATTTACCCCAAAAAAAATTTTATGCAAACACACAAAAATTAAAGGAAAAAAAAACCGGGGAAAAGAAAAAGAGCTTTTTTCACAAAAAAAAGCAAAAAAGAAAATTAAAAGGGCCCTTTTGCCCAAAAAAAAAACGAATTTACGGGCCCCCTTAGAACCGGACTAAATTAAAGGATTTACGGGTATTTTTTTTAAAATAAGCTTTTTTATTCCCCAGCCAAATTTAAGAAGTTCTTAACGGGGGGAATAAAATTCCCCCCCTACAAATGTTATGTTTTTCCCTTACTATTAAAAGGGAGGGTTAAAAAAATTTGCAAAAACTTTTAACATTTTAAAAAATTTTTTTTTTTAGAGAGGGTTGAGGATATAAAAATTTTCCCACCTAGTTTAAACTATGGCCCTTTTTCCAAGGGGAATTTTAGTATTTTAAACAATTCAATGAACGGGTTTAAGCCCTTTTTTGGTTTTCAAAACTTTTAAAAAAGTAAAGGGCAGAAATGATAATGAAGATGAAACATCTAAATGTCATTTCAAAACAACCCCCTCCAAATTTTCTATCCCCTTTAAACCCCTTAAACCCACATTTGGTACTCAAAACGGCAATGTCCGGGGTAGGGGGTCCCCGGGAAAATTGGGCCCTATGGGGTAAGGCACGGCGATCTGCGCGGGTCAAAGGGGGGAAAACGCGCAAGATCGCGGAAAGGAAAAAGGGGGTTTTTAACCCCCTGGGGATCATGCCGCATTCCCCCCCCGGCCCGGGGGTTGAGCAAGTTTCCAGCCCCCCCATCCCCCCCCGGGGCGCCCCCTTTTGAGTCTCCTACCAGGCAGCCCGGATTTTGAATGAAAAAGCTTTCCCGGGTTTTTTGAGGGAAAATCCCGAAGCCCCAAAACATTTTTGGGCACCGTGAATGTCAGTTGCCATGGAGACCCGCTTGGGGTTTGAAATTTCCCCAATTTCAATGAATGATCTGACGATCGTTAAAGCAATTCCCCCCTGGGGGAAAAAGGGGAAAAAGTGTGAAAAATTAAAAAAAAAAAATTGTAAAAAAGTAAAAACACAAAAAAAACTAAAAAAAAATAAAAACATGTACATCGCCCTTTTCCCCTTTAAAAAACGCCCCAAACGCCCCAAAAAAAAATCAAAAATAAATTTTAAATACCCAAAATTTGGTATCGACCCCCAGTGCGTAGCACCCAAACCCTTTTAACAATGTTATGTTTAAAAAAACCCTTTTCGGTGAAAAAAAACCCTAAAAAAAAAAAAAACGTACGAATTGCGATTTTTGTACATCCTGCAGCACATAAAATGGAAAAAAAAAGCGATAAAAAACTAATAAAACCCAAAGTTGTACCAAAATTAAAACATAGTTACCCCCAAAAAAAAAAAATTTACCAGTTGTAAAAAGGGAAAAAATTTTAAAAAGTTTGGCTATTAGAAACGGAGCATAAAATATTTTTTTTTACCCTTTAAAAACATTTTTTTTAAAAAAAAATTGGTTTCAAAAAAAAAAAATACAAAAAATTTGGGTATCACCGTAATCGTCTAAAACCAAGAGTAAACCAACTTGTCACGGATATGATGGTGCCCCTTTAAAAAAAAAAATAAAAAAACCTGCTAGGATTGCAGTATTTTCTTCCCCCTCCTTTCCCAAAAAACGGATCAGTCCATAAAAGAAAAAAAAAAAAATTTTAGGGGCTCTCAGACTGCGGTGATGCAAAAAAAGTGTTTTTTCCTTTTCAAAAGTGTTTTTATTCTAAAAAAAGCAGTAAAAATTAAAAAAAATATAAAATTTGGTTGCTGTAATCGTTTAACTGTGGGGAAAAAACAGCTGTCATTTATACGAACGTGACCGCTGTAAAAGATAAAAAAAAAAACCCAGCAGGTTTGCGTATTTTGTAAAAATCCCTCAAAAAAACCTTAATAAAAGTGATCGCATCCATGCCCCCATTTTGGTCCAATAAAACACAACTCATCTGTAAAAACAAGCCCACATAGCTCCAATCAAAAAATTAAGAAAGTAGGCTGTCAGAAAGGACAACTAAAAACGCAATTTTTTAAAAAAACCCCGTTCTATTGTGAAAAAGTATAAACATAAAAAACTATATAAATTTATTCAATTGTAATTGTTACCGACCCCCATAGAAAAGTTTTTCCGTCTTTTCCCGTATTGGCGAAATACTGTAAAAATGAAGCCCAAAAACAAAGGCGGAACTGCGTTTCCCCCCCCATTTCCGGCCCAATGTTTTAAAAAAAAACTACGGAACCCTGTGGAAAAAGACAATACACCCTTTAAAGAGATCCCTGAGGGGGGTTGAAACCAAAAAAAAGGGAAACTTCTGGGAGGTTTTCCCCGTTCTGTACTTTGGGGGTTTTGAGCGACTGGCCCCACCAATATCTGTGGCCCAAAAAAACCAAATAGCGCTCCCCTTTTCCCCCTTTCACCCTTTCCCCCTGCGCCCCAAAAGCAGTTTAACCCACAGTAAAGGGGATTGCCCAATTGGAAGAAAAATTTTTGTAAACAATTTTGGGGCTTTTTATCCCTGATTCCTTGTAAAAAATTAAACTTTTTTAGCTAAAAAAGCGATTTTGGAAAAAAAATTTTTTTTTTTATTTTCAGAGCCGGGAACCCAAAAAAATTTGTAAACGCCCTTGGGGTCGATATTTCTCATTTTCAAAACCCCGGGGATATTGTAGGGGGTTGTTTCAATAGGGGTTTTTTTTAGGGGTATTTTTTAAATTTGGAACCTTGGGTCCGCAAAACCCGAAATGGGGCCTAAAATTTAAATTTTAAAAAAATGAGGCCCCAGAGTCCTTTGGGTCCTCCCATTCTGGGGCTTTTGGTTGGCCAAATAATGCCCTTTTGGGCCACATATGGGATTTCTCTGAAAAAAGCGTCTGGGGAATCAATATTAAATTTTCATTTCCTGATCACATTTTTCCGTATTCTTGTCAAAAAATTTATAAAAATTGAAAATCTGCAAAAAAAATAAATTTTGAAATTTACTTCCACTTTGCTTTAATTTTTGTGAAACCCTAATGGGTTTTAAAAAAACTTCATAAAACGGTTTTGAAAATTTAAGGGGTGTAGTTTTTGATGAATTCATTTATGGGGGATTAAATACAGGGCAATCAAAGTCACGTTAGAATAGACTTTTGGGCCCCCAAAAATATGTATATTGCAAATTTTTTTTTGAAATTTGAAAATTCTACTAAATTTATAACCCCCTATGTCGTAAAAAAAAAAAAAAGAATTTTTAAAAAAAAAAAGCCAAACTACGCAACATATGGTAAAATGTAATTAAAAAACTTTTGATTTAAATAACTATTGTCTTACTGCAGAAATTTTTAAAAGTTTGAAATTGGAAAATTTTTTCACTTTTCCCTAATTATTTTTTTTAACTAAAACAATATTTTTTGGAAAAAATTTTTATATTTATAGCAAAATGTGTCAGAGAAAACAATTCTGAATCACATGGTGGGTTTAAAGTGTAAAAAAGTTATTCTCAATAAAGTGACATGACGTTTCAAAATAGGGCTCTGTCAGAGAGGCCAAAATGGGTCCGGCGGTAAGGGTTTAAAGGCGAGAGAGTGGGGGGTTACCCCTTTTAAAAATACCTTGGAACGAGACCTTATGCAGTTAATCAGAAAAAAAACCCCAAAAGGTGCAGTTAAAAAAAAAAAAAATGGGAAATATAAAAAAATCAAAATTGGCCCAAAAAAACAACGCATTAAAAAAGGTTTGAGGGTTAACAAAAACTGGATTATAAAAAAAGGGAAAAGGGGAGGGCAACGGTGGTCTTAGATGCTGGGTTATAAAATTTACGGCCCGGGAAAATTTTGGATGAAAACCTGACATACCGGGTAAAATTAAAGGGCCCCCAAAAACATTTTAGAAGATATGGAAAATTGAAAAATTTTGGGGGGAAAATTTGGGGTTCTAACTAAAAAAAAAAAAATTTCCTTTTGGGGTGGGACCCGTGGCCCCAGTTTTTTAGGACCCCAAAAAAAGTCCATAAAAAACATTTTCCCCCCAGGACTTGGCCCATCATTCAGGCAAAATCCCTGGGTGAACGGCTGTACTTGGTAAGGGGTTTTTTTACAACCCTTTTGTGCAAAAACTTCCAGGGTATTTTAAAAACAAACCCCAAAACGTTTTATTTTTATGTAAAAGAAAAATGGGATCACAATTAACTTGGGTTTTCTGTGAGTAAAAGTCTTTACTCCGCATAAACCCCATAAAATTGCACTTGTAGCGGTGGCATTTTTTCTGAAAAACCTAGTTATACACAGAGTCGACCCCAAAAATTTTTATCATTGCAGTGATTTAGTATCTTTTTTGGGGAGCAATTTTTTTAAAATTTTATCATATCTACTATTACAATTAAAGGGGGCCCCCAATGGGTGCCCCTTTCCACCAAAACTACCAATCTCACTAGGATGGTGGGAAAACACCTTGCCATTTATAGCACTGGGCAACCCTTTTTGGCTGATTCAATGGTATGGGCGTAACATCGACGACCCCTGATTTTTTGGGGTCCCAGTAGCGCTCATTCCAACCTTTCTTTGGGGTATCTCAATAAAAATCGCTTTAATCTTGCTTCACAGGCGTTTGGAAAAAAATTAGAGATCTTTTTTCCGGATATTTACCTCAAAGGGGATTTGGGAAATGGGGATGGGGGTACCTTTAATCGCAAAACCCATTGGGTATTCCAAATGAAAAACAAATAGCGCCATTTGCCCCGTACCCCAAGAGCCATTCCCCTATGGAGATTTAAGGGCCAAGAGGATTTGTTTCTAGTAGGGATTATCAATTAGCGGGAAAAAAAAATATTGTCAGAGACTTACAAGAGAGGTTACCAAAAAGGGGATTTACTTTAAAGCTAAAAAAAAAAGTAACAATAGAAACCAAATACAATTTTTGCAGGAAACCAATATTC